>DWNA01000758.1:0-19199 GCA_018249835.1 Heliconius besckei | reverse complement strand
GAAACCTCGGGCCCATCACGAGGCCCGTATTTCAAACGGAAACATTGGAAGTTAAATCAGCTTTTAACAATATAAATTTTGCATTGACACACATCGTCCCAGCCATAAATTTCACACTCGTTTTGTTTCCCACCAACATTTTTATGTGGACAACTTCAAAAAATACTTCCCAAATAACTCTGAGCATAAATAAATAAAGCGGTGTGGTAGTAAATGTCAATAATATGCAAAATAATGGATGTTAATCTCGGCGGGATTTGTGATTTGCGAGCGCGCACACATCAAAGATCGGGCGCTGTTATTATTTGAGGGATATTTTTTGTGGTCGGAGGTTGTCGCTACTCTCGTCAAGGCTACAACGTATTGGGGTTCACGAGAGGTCAATACGCTCTTATGTCATCCGTCGATTTGTATCACTTACGAGTGAACTTCATTATGTTTATTTCTTCGCACTGGTGTCAAATTTCGCTAATAAACACGCAATGGTTCAAGAATTCAGCGGAAAAAGGGGAATGGAGTGTCTTAACACCATGTTTCCTACTGCCCAGCCTTTTGAGAACGGTATCCCGCACTAACGCGTGAGACTTATATATTTTTTAATATAATAAAAGTTATTTCAATTAACAGATATTTTCTTCAAATGAACAAAGACTCAATTAATATGTTTATAATAAATTCAATGAAATTTTCTGATTCTTATTAACGTCGAAACCTAAAAAGCAAACCACAATATAAAATTTAACGTATACGGCTTTTCTGAGTGTACCAGAAGTGTATCAATTAGCGGGTCAAAGAGATATAAAGAGAAGGAGCGCCCGCCCACGCCCACGCGTGACCTATTGACATTGTTTATTATTTTTGTTATTGCTCGTTGCAAACTGTGTAAATAGTAATTAATTCCCACATACTTTCACATCAGCGCTCGCCGTATTAGCTGCAAATTTGGTCATTGGCCCAGCTGCCTACTTTAATTTAACAAAGGATAAGAGTGAGTGGCTTAAAAAAATATTATTTATGTAAGGACAAAAAAATATTTTCTAATTTTTGTTACAATAATTTTAACTTTTAAATATTTCATACACACACTATGGACACGTGGTCCGTCCGTCCTTTTCTTAGATAATAAGTACACCTTTTTGAATATATATTTTTTTGATATCTCTTAAAAGTAGAAATATGAATCTTTATGATTTTTTTGTTTCAAATATTAGCTCGTAGTCTTGAACCTAGCAGAATATTAGAATAACATAAAGAAATCCATTTTATATACATTTGGCACAGAGGTTGCAATTATTTAAAAAACTTAAAATGTTTCTTAACTCTGTTTCTATAACTTAATTACTTACATATATTTAAAATGTTTTAGTTTTATCATTTTCATTTGTTAGTTTAATTATTCTACGGACACAGTGCGAATTTAATCGTGGTAAATTGATTAAGATACATTTAATTACCGGATTTCCTTTATAATTGACTTCCTGCTTCGATTTTACTAAAAATATTCAAATATATACGGAGATGTAACGGAAGTTATTGATTTCTTCAATTTTCTATGTGAGAAATCAATTTCATAATAGGAGTAAGTACTTCACGCTTCTTATCTATTTTTTTGTACTACTAAAGCTATAAAATAAATTAATTTAAATTTACTTTTCTCAAATATTTTTAATTATAACTAGTCATTGATATTTTATATTTATTTAGCCGTTGAAAGTATATAAATTATAAGTTTTTTTATTTATCAGCTTCACGCTGTATCCCACTCACAGCAGGATAGGAAGGAAAAACCTAATGTTAAGACACTCCGTTTCCCATTTTCCTCAGAATTTAGGAGGCATTGCGTGTTAAGTGGCGGAACTCAACACCGCGTTTTGCCTCGACAACAGAGCAAAGAAATGAAAACATTAGATGTTATGTACGTATTTATTAGTTCAAATGTGTAAATATAAGAATTATAAGATATATTTTGTAATCGCAAATATTTTCACAGTACCAATCATTTAAAGCACGTACTACACTCCCACACGGAGCAGACAGGATGTGCAGATATCTCCTGTAATCGTCCTAATTGATGCATTCTCTCTAATTTTGCCCACACCCTGCCCGTGTGGGCGCATTCACTATTTCCATCTCATTGGCATTTCTTTTATTAAGCCAGTCGTGGCGCAGAGGCACAGTGTCACGGTAGGTGCGACAGGTTGTGGATTCGATTCCCATTTGAGGATATGAAATATTTGCATTTGCACTGATGTCGAGCAAATCGCAGCGTAGAGTTCCGCCGCTTAACACGCAATGCCTCTAGAATTCGGTGACGATGATGATATAACAGATCGTCTTTGAGTGGCCTATGTCCAGTAGTTGGCGTTATAAGGCTGTGCTGATTTATAAAGCTGGATGATACAACAGCGAAGTCTCGTACAACATTTTCATACTCGATTCTGGTGTTTAGGCTTTAACAATGAAAGAAAAATATATTACCTACTATAAAATTTTGAACCAACTTTATTACTAAACTAACTGTTCATAATATATAAATATACGAAATCAGTCAAACATAATACAGGCCAATAAAATTGTGTTATTACAAAATAATTTAATTTGACATTTGTCGTTATTTATTACAGGGAGACACAAAAGCTCGCTGAACTAATCGCGACGACAATCAAACAAACAAATTAGACAACCTATTCGTAAATCTGTGTAAATATTTGATGCTTTAACACGCTAATTCTTTAAATATCTCTTAGAATACTTACGAGCTTGGTATTTTCTGTTCATTATTGAGGCACGCATAATATTAAATGTGAAACCTACGTCGTCGTCTTAACTTTCATCACTCTAGCCTCTATCGTAAAGCAATAAGGGATAAAGACGTATGAAATTTAAATCGGCTTTGCATAAAAAGCGATCACGTCTTAAAAAAACTCGACGACACATTCAGAGACGTAAATGGAGAAATAATTGATTCTAATGATAAACAAGATGCGCAAAGTGATTTTAAACTGCATTCAATATGCGCATGCGTGCTGATGTGTGCAATGATGTCACAAAAAATGAGAACCCGCGTTTTCCTATATTTATGTGAGGATTGAAGACAGTCGCCGCAAAAAAGTAATGTACGGTGAATACTTTAATTATGTACATTTACTCCAGTGCGCAGTTTAGCAAGAGAATTACGAGTATAGCTTCGAAGATGCCATTTAATCGCGATATAAGTTGAATCGTTCGCGAATTGATATGCGTTTATATAATGTTTTCTTAAATTAAAACACAATTAGGATATGAATATACGAAATAAATGTATACTAAAGAAATATTCTTAGAGTAACTTACTTAAGTTAGAGCGCTTATGTTCCAATAAAATTCAAATGTGTATAATTGTATATTAATTCGAATCCAGCCGTGGCTCAGAGGCAAAAGCGTCTCACTGTATACGCCACAGGTTGAGAGTTCAATTCTTTCTGGAGGAAGTTCAATATTTAATATTTTCATTTGTTCACTCTGCTGTCGTGGCAAAGCGCGGCGTTAAGTTCCACCATTCAACACGCAATGCTTCCAGAGTTCGGCGGAAAACGGCGAACGGAGTACCATAGGAGTACTAGATTCCCTCTACCTACTCTGCTGTGTGTGGGATACACCTTAAAGCAAAAAAAATATACAATTTATGGTAACTAATATATAACTGAATAACTTCTGATTGATCGTAAGGTCAAAATTTCTTGTCAGTATTGTTAAAAAGGCATTTTATGATTATTACACATAAAATATGGTCTAAGTGATTAAAATTCTTGTTTATCTCGCCCGATTCGAACTTTTTTCAAATGCTAGTTTTTGATTATATCTTAAATCTCAAAAATTTCATTCATAAGTCGTCCACAGATGGTTATCGCAGCCCTTATGCATTCCTTTCAAGAGCAGTCACGTCATAATCAGTCTCTACCAAAGTATTTACTTTTCTCTTAATAATGTAAAATAAATTCTTGTAATAAATGTGAAAATAAATGTAAACGCTTTGTGTTTTACATAAAAATAATTTTCGCACTGTTTGTTATAATAATTTAATGAAAGGATTTTTTTACTTCTCGCTATATCCTCCATACTGCAGGATAGGCAAAGGGGACTTGAGTGGCAGAATAAATTTATTTCCTAAGTGGGAATCGAATCTACGATCTATCAAGTTTATAGTCGCACGTCACAACTGGCCACAAAAGAAAAAAATACAGATAAAAATTTAAATAATGTTAAGTAAAGTAGTTAAAGTAAAGTTTTTAAAGTTTATACCTTATATAAAAATATGTATAGACTTATGTCTTTTAAAATAATTACGTAGTTAATATACGTTGAAAAGCTTCGATGCTAAATGAAATATTTGGTCCGCTGTACCATTAAATTGGGCGCGGCTTATAATACGCCACGATCGGTCACGTTTATTTTAATGGACCAATTATATACTTGTAGTTGTCTTTTTTACTCCATATTCAGATTTAATTCGTTGTTTGACATTTATTTTGAATGAACTGAGAATATATTAGCTTTGCGCTCGTATGGAT
The DNA here is from genome assembly GCA_018249835.1 of Heliconius besckei. NCBI lineage: Eukaryota > Metazoa > Arthropoda > Insecta > Lepidoptera > Nymphalidae > Heliconius > Heliconius besckei. Next base: position 14,649 of record DWNA01000758.1, on the reverse strand, counting down.
TGGTTCGCGTATATTTAAATAATTTAGTTTTTTTTTCATATATGTATGTTATAAAGGCTAAAGTTATTATATTTTGACTAAAAAAGTGAATTTTGGTAGACGCCTTCAAGTAAGACCAGACTGTGTTGAAGACGTGTATAAATTAGTTGCGCGCGAGCGTCGACGATCAACAAAACTACAACAACAAATATCGCTACAGAAATCTAAGCTTTTACACCTTCCGTCGCTGAACTGTTACGACGGACGATTAGGTTTGTTTAAGGAATATTTTATTTTCAATAGGGTACTTTTTATTTGTAGCTTTTTTATCAATATTTTATTAAAAAAATACATTTGTTAAAGTAAAATACCGTTTTAAGTAAAATTTGTTGCTGGGTTTGAGTCCTATTTGAGTGAATCAATTGGTTTCATTTCCTCGTTCTCACAGTCATAAGACAAAATATTGCGTTGATTTCCGCCACTCAACTCTCAATGTCCGACAATTAGTCGGTCCGTCGTAGCACTAGGTTCCCTCTGCTTACTCTACTATATATATACTGCATACTACGCTAAATTAAAAAAAACGTTAAAATATAACTAACATACTATAAATAAACTACAAAACGTGAGATGTAAAGAGCCTCGCATTCACAGACGCCGCCGCAGCACCCACTAGGCGCCGCTCGGTTACCAAAATGTAATCTTTTTGGACTTCCACTCGTCCTTTTTTCAGTCTTTTGGGGGTCCACATGCGTCGTTTTTTAATGAATCGGTGTTAACCTTCACATGAAACGAGTAACAGGGTGCCGATTGGAGATAAACACGCAGTTTGATTTCTTTTTTAAAAGTTAAAACGGTTGAAATGACAGGATATCGCGTTGTTTGATTGCGGGTTTGATAGCAATCTTATTGTTTTGTTAAAGGGTGGTTTACAAGTTTTACAAAAAATATGAATAAAATATTGGTTATTCGTCAAACCTAAGTTAGTACAATATTTATAGAATATCATTAGGTGAATAGTATTTACAGTATTACGCTTTCGCCTAACGAATATAAAGGTCATAAAATATACATTAAAATCGATGTGTAGAATGGATTGAAATGTGTTATAGCTGACATTCAAACTAAATTTAACCATCATATATACGACAAGATAATTTTCATTATCAAGAATAAAAAAAGTATTAAACTAAATTATTTGAAAATAACTATAGAATTCTTATAGCGCCATCTATGCATAAAATATGAAAACTTTAGTAAAGTAGCAAAGTACTACATTTTAGGATTTTTACATTATATTTAAACTTTGTAAATAATAAATAGATTTTTGTATTTGGTGATTCATTCTATTATTTTTATTTAATATAACTGAAGGTATTATTTTGAAAGTTCCGCTACTCAACACTAGATGGCAGACATTAAGTCCCTAGGATTAATATGATTTATCTATAATATTTTTAATATGAAACTTGGATGAGGTCTAGAGCCCAATTTGAAAAATATATATTATGTAATAGTAACATTATTATTAAAGTATATAGCGAAATACTAAGTAAAACCAAGTTAGTTTAGTACTAAAAAAGCGCATGGCGAATAGCAAATATTTTCGCTATGTACGCGCTTGCGTACATAGAGCAAAAATATTTGCAATTCTTAAACTCATTGTTAAGAGATTAAGCACCTGATTATTGCTTATTACTTTTTTATACTATTGGAGTCTTTATGACAAACGTACAGCCTTATAACTATAGAAGGACTTCTAATATAACACAGTTTGTAATTTTAAATTAGCAAATACACTCAATTATTTTAATTTGTATTCGGCCATATACTCTGTTTCAATCGCTAATTAGATGGCAATTACATGGCATTGGCATGGCATTGGCATGGCAATTATTATGGCAAGGGACCTCAATGTCGATGGCTGGATATTTTCACCTTTTTGGCTAATACAAATTAAAACATTTGAACATATTTTAGGATGCCAAAAAATGTTATATCTTAAGTTAGGTCTTAAATAATTATTTTTAATCGTAATTTATATACATTTTATAATATGCAACTTCCTCAAAGAGTCAGCTCCTGGTAGCATTTTCCTCTTTATTTTCTTGATTATATTAATTTTAAATTATAAAAAAATAATGAGAAGTACAAATTCGATATATTATTTTAACAAGGCTTCACGCTGATAGGATTAATGGTTCAGCACACCACACTTGAAACCCGCGGCATCTTTAATCTCCCTCGAATCATAAACCATTCGTTAGGCCGAGTTATAAGTTATTACATCTATATCAATATAAGGCTAGGCGCCACTGAAAGAAGGCGGGACTTAAGGAAATTGGCGGGTCGGAACCTTTTCAAATTTGTACGTACGCATTTTGTATAAATTCTTCTTGTTTAGCGGCGATTCTTCGAATATATTCATTGATAAAATTTTATGAATAGCACAGACACTGTCTGGCTTTGGAGAGTTTTGAATGTCGATTTTCCTTATATTAAATAAATTGTGTAATTTTCTCAACAGCGCACGCTTATTTCGTGCCAATTTTGGCTGTAAAATCTGTTCACGCTTGTCATGAGAATGAATTGTCATCGACTAACAAAAAATCTTAAAATTGAATTTTATAAGGTAAATGAATATTCATTGTACTCAATAGCTTATAAAAATATAGTGCCGATCGGGTGTCATTGTTGCGCATGGGCACAAGCGTGCGACTGTATACGCAGCGGTTGTGGGTTCTATTTCCACTAGGGGGAGCGAAATATTTAATACACTCCTTACAATACAACGATATAACACTAAAATATATATAATAATGTAAAACAATACATATTAAGATATTTCTTATAAGTTATATCAATCGCATGAAACAAATAAATATTTCACCAAATTTTGCTGCGCCAAAGATAAGCAGATCCTAATTTTGCTACATGACATAATTTGTATATCGAAATTCTATATAGATACGCTTATAACCGTGGAAGTATGGTTAACATCTGACATAGCAGTGTATGGTATTAAATTAGTTAGTCCCGATTACGAATACTGTGACATAAAATTAAAAAATATATTTATTTGGAGAAACTTCGAGAATATTACAAAAAAAAAACAGTCGAATTGATAACCTCATTTTTTTACAGAAGTCGGTTAAAGAATATAGTTGCTCGTATAAAGATAACGTAGACGTTTGGCTTATAAATTGAAGTCCACGGTGACAACGCAGGCAACAACAAGTACTGAACACAATACTTTCACCCGATTACATTAACCATTAATCTCTCACCACCAAATCTCACACAAATGAAGCATGCTAACAAAGCGCACGCGGCCCATCAAAGCTATAGTCCACGAGATCACCAGATAAACCTGGTGCATCGCAAAAACTGCCAGTTTACAAAACTAACCACTTTGTTTTACAGATTACCATCTGCGTTCAATCCTCAATCTTCAATGGATGTAACTGTATCTCCCCTGTATATTCAATAAACAGTTTCTGTACGTATCTCCAACAAAACGTTAATCCGTTAAAGTAGCCGACGGCGAATAATGATTTTAACAATTGTTGGACCAAACAAAGTCCTGGCTGCCATTATGTGGTGCACAAAGGGTTTCTCTGCACAGCGAATTGACGTTACAGGACTTGTAACGCCTTGACGCTTCTGTGCCGGACACATAATGTGCGCAGTGATGCAAACGAGCTGTTAGATGATTCATTGATGTCTTTCTTTCATTTTTGCATTTTGGGTTGCAACATCCGGTTGATGCTTTCAAGTTTAATCTAAATTGGGTTATGTTTTTAATTTAATTATTTTTTTGTTACAAATTTTTACTAATTATTTGATACTCGTTTCGTGATAAATTTAATTTTTCGATTAAATCTTTTATTTTAAAAGTTCTTTATAATCATAAGAATTAGTAAACTTATCGACATGATAAGGTTCACATGACAACAGCGAGCGACCAACAGTATATAACAATAACCAAGCGCGTTCAACATTCCGCACGCGAAGTAACACCATATCCTTGGGAATGTAGCGCTCTCCCATCGAAATATTTCAAAACTCGATCACTATCTCGACGACTACGCAGCGAGTTATTGAATAAGACGTGAAAAATGATGAGTACGGCCCAAAGGCCCCGCCGACGATTGGTCTTCTCTTTTTTTGAGTGCATTTTCAGCCGGCGAAAAGGGATAGCAAATTTGGGGGAACAAAGGCGGTCTGATGTGACAGAAGTGTTCGATATGCCTTCGCCCGCTCGGTGAGGTCCGAACCAGCGGGGCAACCAGCAGGGGGCTATTCGGGGCCCGAGCCCATCTCACCCACAGCGCGATCTCTCACGGTTTTGTTGTCACGTAATTACCTAATTTATTACACTGCAACTGCAGACGGGTGATAACTCGCCCAGCACCAGCACCCAGGTGGTGCTCAGTGGGATTCTTTCAGAGGGCGGTGTGTTTGCCCTTCGTGGACGTCGTTTCCCGAAATTAAGACATTAGCGGCTACCACTTCTTAAGTCGCTTTACTCATCGATTGTCACTGGTGTCTTTTATTTATGTATAAATAATTGTAAAACTAATTTGATAGACATTAATTCAGTTTTTTACACACAGAAATAAGTATATTAAGGTTCAAAACACGCTGCGTTCAATTTTTTGTACGTTTTCTTAATAAATATTAATTCGGTTTATTAGTCAATAGCTAGGTTGATTATTGATTGAGAATTGTATTGTAAAAATAACTTGGAGCCGAATTATATTATACAAGCGGACGCGCGCAGCTTCGCCTGCGGGTAATAGGGTAATAATACCTTTAGGGGTAAATTCTCATAAACCATGAAACACGTGTTCAATGAAATATTTTTAAGAGTCTCAATTTCAAATCTTATAAAAATCAGTGGCGATTTGGAGACTTTTTCATACGAACTTTTAACCCCTTATTTGCACACTTAGGGAGAGAATTCTAGAAAACGATGAAACACGTGTTCAATTAAATACTTTTAAAAATCTAAATTTAAAATTTTATAAAAATCGGTGCCGATATAAAAAAAAATCCATACAAACTTTCAACCCCTATTTCTCCTCTTTAGGGTTAAAATTTTTCAAAGTCCCTTCTTAGTGGATGTCCAAAATACAAAAGTAAACATCTGTCCTAATTTCACGTTTCTACCATCAGCGGTTACGGCTGTGCGCGCGTCTTACCTCAGTCAGTGAGGACAAGTCCTTTTATATATATAGATTATAGCCGATAATTCATATTTCTAATAATATTTAAAAAGTTATTAAAAAATATATATTCTTAGTATAATGTAAAATTGTATATTTAGAACTGCATGTGTGAGATGTGCAGTAATGAACGCAACGTCTACCAGCAGCCTAGTAGCCGGTATGAAACACCTTTCAGGGGCATAGAGAATGGCAACGCACCTGTAGCTTCTCTGGTGTTGCACGGAGTCGTGGGTGGCGGTGATCACTTACCATCAGGTGACCCGTACGCTCGTTTACTTTGTATTCTCCATAAAAATGTAAATAAATATTATATGAAAACATCAGCTGTCTTAAAATTCTTGTTTTTTGACGTGGATAGCTCTCGGAACAATGTGCAATAATAGAATTTATAGTGGCAATGTGAACAATTTTACTAGGTACTGAGGAGATGACCAAAAAGCTATAAACGGTCAACTAAAGGTTTTTATGTTAAGGTTTTGTTCATTTGTATAATTCATCTTCCTAAACCGTAATGTCAATTAGTTCACATACCTACACGTTTTTTAAAGTTAAATAAAATGTTATTGTGTGTTGTAGTATACTTTTAATTAGACTTAAACCATTATTATTAGTAATGGACCTGTCTTACCTAAAAAATACAGTATGTCTTTTTTTTTCATTATATTGAATTCATTGCTAAGGTGTTTAAATAACATTTACAAAAAATACAGTTTAGAGGCCGTTACGTTACGTTACGTTACGTTACGTTACCGTTACGTGGCGCAGTGTGACTGTAGATGCGGTAGATTGTGGGTTCCATTCCAACTCGAGGAAATTATCATTTTAGTGTCGATGTAAAGACACGTTGAGTTCCGCCACTCAATACTGGCTCCAGAATTCGTCGGAAAATGGAGAGCGGAGTGTCTTCACACTATGCTCCCTTTGGCTACCATGATACACGTGGAGTACAGCGTGAAGCGTAATATAAAAAATGAACAAAAAAATACATACACAAAAATAAAGATTTATATAAAGCTCAAGCTGTTAAAATAAAGTGTGTGTGTTGTCCTTAACCGGCAAATTGCTACTAAAAATAACATTATATTAGTTTCACAAATATTTTAAATTATATTTCATCCTAAATCTAAAATTTACATACAATTTTACAACTTTATATAAACGTCAAATTTACAGAGCATTTATCTTGGCCCGACTTCAGTAACTTAAAAACGAAGTGAGCTATAAAGTGAAGGAAGCTGGCACAATAATATATATTTCCATAAAAATATCGCGCGGACGCATCTCGACACAACAGGCTAAAACTAAATCTCGAGTTATGTTCCTCGACGATGTGAAAAGCTGAGATGTGAAAGGTATACTAATGTACGTTTTCATACTTTAGTGGCTATAAAGCTCAGCTTATACACCCTGTATGTGTCGTAAACAAGGATGTTTATATGAGGATAATAGATCCAATAATCGACTCAACTTAGAATATTGGTTGAATGGAAATAGCGTTAAAATTTGTGAAGGTATAATTGTTTTTTGTTTTCATCTTCATGTTGTACCCTACGTGCGGGATACAGCGTGAAGCAGATTTTTTTTGTATCCCACTTGTTGCGGGAAAGGCAGAGATACCCCGCTTTCCCGCTTCCCGCTTGCCTGCTTAATATCTCCTCCCTGTTGCTTAATATTTTTATCATACCTAACACATTTTATGATTTAAACCATTAATTTCCTGTTACCATTTTTAAAAGATATTATTTAATTAGGTACCATTTCTGAATACCGTAAGTTATGAGGAAGCAAAATGAGAAAAGAAAAGTGCCCGCTACATCCATTTGTTTGGTACATTGTGTATAATTTGTTGACATTTAGGCACTTGATACATACGGTGCGTTTTCTTAGTAGACTTACAAAATAAACTTATAAACTAAACTTTTTAATTAAATCATTATTTAAATGGATTTTATTTAATTTGAATATTTCATTTCAGCAATCATTTAAGAATTTCCGAACAATATTTCTTATATATCCCAAAATCAAATAGACCGTAAAATATAAAAACGAAATTAAATTTTAACACGCCTTAAAAATAACATTCCAACCAAAAATCACATGTAACAACGTAAAACGAAATAACTAAACATGTAACACAACACTGATTCCATAAACACACATACAAAAAGCACAAAATCCAGATCGTTTAAGCGGAGTTCATTAAAATCATTCTAAATTTGACATAACTGGTTGAACAAACCTCAAAAGAATTTTGAAGATTATTATCGTGTGTGATAAATGGACAGTGTCAGAATTTATTCCGCTCCTAACTCCGCTATTGTCTCAATGAATACTTTTTTTTATTGTCATAATAATGTAGACTGTTTGACAAGTGGCGTTAGTATTATGATGCGTTCGAACGCGTTTATTATAGCTAGTGTTGTTGGTGCGATCCTAAATCGATTTTTGTATCGATGTACGATTGATCGAATTGTTATTGTATTTTATGGTATCTATATTCTGGATTTACTATCTAAATATATTTAAAAAAACTGCCAAAATACAATGTTGCGTACGGAATGCTGACCTGTTAACAAGTTTCTTTTAAAGTCATTAAAAAAATGATGAACGTTAAGATTAATTCATAATTTATTGAAGGCACAAATTATGGCGCGGCTCTACGTGACGGTCGCTTTAAGCGGGCGCGCTTTAATTTCTAACAAAAGAAGTCAAAATGACGAACATAATCTTTTTATAACTTTTATACTGTGTGAATACAAATTGAGTGTTCTGATTGTGCTATATATTACGTTTAAATTGATTTTATGATACTAAATATTTGGACAAGGGTTTTATCGGCGGAGTAATTTGATATTTTGTGGAGAAGCGGCACCGTTTTGTGTGTTTTATTACAGTGTCTATGCGAAAAGACTGTAAAGTTACTTCTTAATGTATGTAAGAATATTATGATACGGTCATCTACAATTTTTATTATTCGTATAATATAATCATTGGTGAGTTTTGGATATTTTACCATGTGTACGAGTATATGTATGTAGGTATATGCAAAAGTAAATTTGATGATTATGAAACATTGGGTTTTTTTTAAATAATTAAGTTGAATAGAGATAAATACATACATAAATTTTATATAAATTTATTTAACATATAAAGCACAAGAAATACTATATACTTACCAAGGATATAAACAATTCATTTGTCTTATTATCTTTAGTTTGTCGACACTCCATCAGTTTTTGCCACCGACAACTGTACTGTACCTCTACAAACCAGTCCTGGCTTTTCATCAATTGGTTTTATTATGAATGCCCATCAAATCGATATTCAGCACATGTCGAAGGGACATCAATTTAATCTCGTTACAAACCGCCGCCTGTAATTGCAAATGGCGGCAGCTGGTTGCGCACGCGCAGACAGGTGTGCGCACAATGGTGGATAGATTAAGGATTTTACACACAAGACTTCGTTAAGATGAGATTTTGATAATTTCTCCCTCTTTATTTTATGATATAGTAGTGGACCCGAACGTGGTTACGCCCGCTTGAACTATACGAATATTTATTAAATATATTTATGAAATTATTGTCAGTTTTCAATAGAGAGCTGCGTTAAGCAAGCTCATTTTGGGTGACGTTTTCTAACAACAAACTTTGCAAAACGTTGCTTAGCAACGGAATGTTATTAACATCGCGGAATAAATTGCATGTCATATTAATAAGTATTTAATATATTGGTATATATCGAAAATAATACAAATATGAGAATAAAAAATATCCTATGTTCATCCCGAGACCCTCAAGTATGATATGTATATGAGTATTTTATCACAATTGAATTAGCGGTTTGGCCCTGATTGCGTAAAAGACAGACAGACAGACAGAGTTACTTTCGAATTTATAATATAGGTATAGATTAATGATTTGAATTGATTAGTTCATAAAATAAACGTTGGCTAGGATCAATACTATTGAATAATGACAAATTTATTTGCTGCAGACAATACTCAGATAATAATTGATTTTTGTAAGTATTATGTTATATACTTAGAGGTTAGTGTAAACCCTTGTATATGTTATTAAATATGCCGCTAGACACATTAGTATAAAGTGTACGACAATCTTAACGCAGCAGAAGAAACGATTCAATGAAACATCTTACAGATTCTGGCGCGGTTGTCCACTTTTTTTATTATTTTCGTTAATTAGACGTATAATTTTGGTAATTGTTGTCATTAATTTTAACATTACAGGTATTTTAGTGAGATAAAAGTGGCACGTGAGGTAGAACTCATTATTTGTTTCAATTTGGGTATATACAACAAATTATTATATTAAATGCTATTGTGGTACAGGGAAACAAGTGTGGAAGCGTGACTTGTCTTGTCTCTGGTTACAAGGCAAGGCACGGCGTTGAGTTCCGACACTCAACGGAATGACGGAAAATAATTTACAGGAGTGTCTTTACATTTGATTCCCAGGTTCCCTTTGCCTACTCTACTACGTAAGTGAAAATTCGTAAAGTATAAGTAAACATATAAGACATACAATATTTAAAATCATCTCTTACATACATACATACATGAAATATTATTAATATCATATTCCCCATTTTGAACCTGTACAAATATAGTGTCTACGACTAAATTAAATTTAGCATGTAGTTGTTTACAATCCTTTTAACAAAAGTCGTTGAAGTCTTTTGCTCTGTCAGAACATAAACCTAATAGAAGCTTGTGCTACGCCTTGTTGCTAAGCTACGTAAGTTCAGATTTTTTATGTTACTTATAAATATTTATATAATATTAAGCGTGTGGTAGTCATTGTTTATATATAAATTTTTTCAGTTCATATAAATTTCGCATTCGTTTCCTTATAAAACTTTATGAGATAGATGACATTTGATTTCTGATCTTGAAAAAAAAACATTCCATTTCTCATACATTTAAGTAAGTACTAAATTATAAGAAAGTATAATTTTATAAAATAGTTTAGTACACGAGAACATGACGTTTGTAAAACTTGTTATATATCTAGTAGTTACTTTAATGGAAATACCACCAACGAGTCCCCACGGTTGGCATCAAAGCCGCCGCAGATTCTTTCACACACCACGCCTAAAGGTCGTCAAAGTCATAAATAACATTAAAATGATCCGCTTCCAGTCAACTCATAAAAACATCCCTATTTGACATCTAAATTATTGCATGAGGAACCCAGCCCCAACCCCCTAGCACCAACAAATCGCCCACCGATATAGGCAGATGAACAACTGTAACAAAGGAAACAGCAAATAATGCATCAAATAAAAGAATTTTCAAAACAAACTCAAAATAATAAAGCGTTTGACACGAGCATCCGCTGCCCGCAAAAAAGGTGAACGAGCGTGACCGTGTCGAATGGTAAATTGGCCCTTATCACAATATTTATAGGTGCGAATTCGTCGTGGCGCCGCTCTCGCTTTGATCCTGCGATAGATCTCAATAGCGGTGATTAAAGGCGCCTGTGATTTTGGTTGAATGTGTTTTTTCCCCCGCTGGTGCCTTCATCGGCCATACAAAATAAACGGGACACTACTGTAAAAGAATCTACAATAATTGGGTTTTGAATGGTTACAGCGGGGGTGAAGTGCTCATAAATTGTTATTTTTTTCCCTTTCTGTTGGATTTTGAAATCTTTTAAAAATCATAAACGACTTTTTGACAGTGGATTTATTGAAAAGGTGTCAAGGGAGGCGTTGGGTCGCGTTCGGTGACCAAATTTGCTGTTTGCTAATTATACGCTTCGAGACAGCGTTTGTGTTTTTTTTGTAAACGAAAAGAAAAATATACTACTAATGATATTTCAATATTTTCTTTCATATATGGTTAAGAAATAAAGTGCTAATGAGACACATTATATTATTAAAATATATGTTACTTTAAGCTTTAATGTTAGGTTAGCTTAGGCATATAGCAGGGTTGACAGAGGGACCCTAGTGTTAAGGCCCTCCTTTCCCCATTTTACGCTTATTTTCGACATATTTAATTATTGAGTGGTGCAACTCAATGGCGAATGGTTTGTTTTGTTACCGTGGAGAAAGGAAATGAAAATAATGAGTGGGAATCGAACTCATAACAGCCCGGCGCTGTACCGCTATGCTACGACCGACTCTATTTTGGTAGTTCGAATACTACTATCAGTAATTCCTATTTTTGTTCTTATACTTTTATTGTTATCCTTTTTTTTAATGTCATTACGTATTAATAATTTTCAGCAGCTTGTGGAAATTTTGACAGTAAAAAAAATATCTCAGTAAGTGGATTGCTTGAGCAAATGTCAACTACGTCCATTGTTTTTGGACACAATAGGCAACTTTTTATTTTAAGGTTCACTGAACATCTTCATTGAGTTCAAGGTGTTAATAGTAGTGCTGACGCTCATAATGAGTGGAAGGTGCTCGTAAATCCAACCTTCAAGGCCAACTCCAACAAAAGGACCAGCTTCGAGCCCAAAGTCCATTTTACAAAAGCCCGCAACCGCGTGTGGCCCGTACGATATCAAAACATGGATTAGCATAAATTAAAATGATTTAACATCGTCACAAATAAATTATATTGCTAATTTTGTAGCTGTTTTATGTCTTTGTTGTAATAAAATTAATTATGACATCTTAGTTTATGACTCCTAAATTATAATTTACTAATTAAAGTAGGTCTTTAACTTTGTTGAGAACGCGCGGTTTAGTATTGGATATATATTATTAAATAACGACATTACATTAAAATATTAAAACCGTGTTAAATCAACGCTAAAGTATATTTATTTGAAAGTAGTAATTAAACGTATTATTTACTATAATTACTCTAAAAGAATTCAATAAAGATATATTTTCAATACATGGAATATCCTTATTATTATGTTATAAATGATCCTTCTCAATAGGTCACCACTGTCCTCATGAATGGGTGGTATCGTCGGGTGCTCTTTACAACTCGCGCTTTGTTCGGAATGTTGTAACAAAAAAGCCTTAGATACACACCACGATAAACCTTATAATGCGACCGAAAAACTAATTTTCGAGCTAAATTGAGCTTTAATGTTTAAAATATAAAAGCTTATTTGATTTTTCCCTAATCAACGTTGAATGTTGTAAAGCAGAGGTATAACAAATAAAACGATTGAACACAACACAAGTTTGTTCGGGAGTTGGGTGGAGTCTGTTAGACGCTATATTAATTATGCCCAATTAATTTTGAAACGGTCCGTCTGACGCGTTCTCTTGCAATTCTCATTTTGATGGCCTATTTGTTGTGAATTAATTAAGTGATAACATATTAATTATAAGGTACTTTTTTTATAATATGAGTAGCGTTTTTTATTTTGTTAAGCATCTGTTGGTTGATTCGTTGTTTTAAGTATTAATAATTTACTGCTTTATATTTCGCGCTAAAAATATAAGCGGTACTTTCGTCTTCCAAAGTCCGTCGTGATCTCCAGACCAGACTATTTGATATATATTATTATTTGCCCTGGTCGGATTCGAAGCTATGATCGTAGAAGTCCAATCTGCAATATATTACCTTTCTGTACGAATACTACATCAATGTGAAAAAAATATTTTTAATATAAGTACCTATAACTTTATACAAAATTATACTTACTAAAACGTCTAAATTACATACTTATGTTATAGTGTTGTAGTATTCTACAACTATATAAAATTCCCATATAAAATAAAATAAAATAAGGTAATTTAATACGAATCTGTATATCATTAAATTGTCTACAACAATTATCTCTTACAAATAAAGCATATTATAGGTAGTTATAATATCACCTTACCTTCCGGCGGCGTTCACTTTCGGAACCGTTTGAATTATAATTCTCTCAAATTAGTGAAGCATTCGATTTTTGTAGTTGCTGAATTGGTTTAAAAAAAACAATAATATGGATAATTTTTTTGTATATTTTTAGCCAACATCAAAATAAAAAAAAAATTATTAAGTTGGTATCCAAAGAAAAAAATTAATAAGCAGATATAGTGCAGGCAAAGAAAATTAATTAATTAACTATGTAAGCATCTTTGAATTGACACTTTAAAAAGTAAGGTAAAGTAATAAATTTATTGTAGGTACATTATAAAATAACAAACATTTTAGAATATAATTACCATATAAGAGGAGAAAAGAAAAACACCTACTATATATTTTTGAATGATGAACATTAAACCTTCACAAACGACCTAAAATATCATAATAATTGGACCACCGTGTCAAGCGATGACGAGAAAAAAAACACGAAGAAAGGACACGGCAGCCTAACAAAACATACCTATATGTAATTTATCCCGCAAACTATAAGTAAATATAGAGGGTGGTGTCACTCACGCTCTCATAAAACATTCACACGATAACAGATTACGAAACAATTAACGCCGTCTAAACAAACTCGGACTATGGGAACAAATCCTTTGGAATTTATTTTTCTAAGCCCCTCTCCACAATCCATGTAAATGACAAACGCTATCTACACTCGAGCTTAAGAACAATATACATATAATTGGTTTTTAAAATAGCTTCTAATCTGTCATTAAAAACACTAATTCCTCGCTTCTGTGGAAAAGGGAAAAGCCCTCGTCCCTTATCACTCCTTATCTTAAACGAAATGATTTTAGACAAAACATATCTTTTAAAAAGTTAAGAAGTTGTAGACTGATAAAAAGGTATCATGTTAAATGGAAGCCCAATTAGGGATGCTAATATATTAGATGTGGAACAAGTTTTTTGTTTCAACCTTTACAAAGTAGGTTATAAATAGTTTTATCGCCCGTGAATTGATATTTGTGCTTTATTGATAGCTTATTTATTGATGTTATTTAAATTATATAGTAAAGCTTACTTTATTTTATAAACATGTTTATTTTATCAATTTATCATTTAGTCTAATGTTTGATCAAAAAAAAGTTACGCGATATTGTATTCTGACAGATTTTAAATATAAAACAACCATAAACTGTATATTGCACTTAAAGACGATATATGCTACCTGAAATATAGCTAAAAGTGGACTGAAGAATTACATATGGTTAACATATCTATAAAATATAAGTAATATAGTACAAATTCATGGCCGATGTTTACACAGATTACGTAACAATGAGCACCGGTTCGCCACTCATTAATCAAATATTGCATTTCATATATTCGTAATGATGATTCATATACGAGAGTTACGCGAGTTACTAGGTGTACGCCATACGTCCAATATAGTACTGTACCTACATCATGAATGCATGGTGAAAATCTTCTAAATCACATATTATAATATGTAAATATTTATAAACTGAGTCAGACACGTAACTTCCCATGAATCACCACATCATTATCATTACATCTCGCACTGTTTTTCTCTCATTAGCTCGGTTGCAGGTATCTAACTTTTTTAAAAATATCATCGAATTA
>DWNA01000757.1:0-19205 GCA_018249835.1 Heliconius besckei | reverse complement strand
CCTATTACCATTGTAGTTAAATTCAGTTCAGTTCTTTAGTTATGGTGTTTCAAGTGTGTCAGTTACAAAAACAAATCACTGCTTTTAATTAATTTATTGCACTATTCTAATATACCTAATATATAAAAAAAACATATTTTCAACTACCTACTTCATATATTCATAAGACTTGATGTGTCATTTAAATATCACATTATAGTAAGTACTGCTGGAATGAACTATGAACTTTTTAATTATTTATCTAATGATGAATGTAGTTAAAGATAAGTATCAATTGTATTTTGTTATTACTTTTACGATTTTATAATTCTATAATATTTTCTGTTATTAAATAATTAATACAATTATAATACAAATTGCTTTTATGAGATCACGATTTTATATTTTCACGATAAAGAATTGTGATATTAGAATATATTGGATGTTTTAATTTCCTCGCTCAGTAAGGAAACGAAGCGCGTTGTTAAGTTCTGCCCCATAGCCTCTAGAATTCAGCGCAAAGTGGGAAACGGAAATGTCTAAACGGGAACGAAGTGTCATAACGCTAGGTTTCCTTCTGCCTACCTTGCTAAATGCAGGACACAGCGTGAAGCTAAAAAACTTAGAATAACTTAAGCCCGGTATTGAGTTCCGCCACTCAACTCAACACGCAATGTTTTTGATTTGGGTAGAAAGCGAAGCGGCCTCTTGACAGGTCTTAGGTTCTGTGCTATGGTGGAAAAAGTGTGAAGCTCCTTTACCTAATTACTAGATAAGGTAAAATATTTTATGAAATATATATTCAAAATTAATTATAATGTTTAGAAAACTGGTTAGTAAAATTTTAAGTTGGAATTTTAGTTATTATGACATTTTAAAACGAATATGTCAGATTCAAATATGAAAACATATTTTATGTGGCAACACAAAACAATTAAATTTAGCTATTCATGACTGATGTCATGTCACTTATGATGTCTGTTATTTTTGCAATAAAAAAATATTAAAATATAAGTAGCTATATAGTAGTAGTATAGTACCAATGTACGATATAATTATCTATTATTAATTAGATAAAAATAATATATTGCCTTTTTCTAACCTTTACTTAAACTGGCTTTAGTGATAGCAAAATAACTAGTATAAAACGAAAAAAATAATTTAAGTACATAATACTTTACGTTTATTTTCAACAAAAAATAATTTAATATTTTAATTTCTTCGCTCTGGTGTCGAGGTAAAGCGCGGCGTTGAGTTCTGCCACTCAACACGCAATGCCTGCAGAAAGTGGGGAACAGAGTATCTTAACACTAGTTTCCCTAATAATAACAAAAATAATTAAAATATAATCTCAATTATTTCTCCTCCTGGGAACTCACAACGATCACATTTGTACAGTCGTAGACGTTGCTCCACAGCACTGCGCTTCATTTTTTATTTACACAAAACTTTCAGCATAAATAAAACAAAAACCAAATAAATTTGTCCAGTTTATTCTTAACTTTAATGCAGACTAGAATAATACTCTTAGAAATGAGAACAACAATAGTTATTTCACATGTTAGTTAGTGTTCCTACAATATATCAGCTTTCACAATAAAATGCTATTTATTATCTGTGTTTCCAATGTAAATATAAATAAATCTTATTCACAACAGCTAGCAATATAAAATTACATCAGACTGTACTATCTATAATATATATACGAGTATTTAACACAAGTGACAAGGGGCGGGGACCAGTGGCTATTCACAGTAAACAAACTATTAGCCAATATAATAACTATATTTTTCTTTACATTTTTTAATGAAAATACTTAAAATAGTCACTGGTCGTGAGCAACACAACACAGAAGGTAATTTTTGATTACAATAACACTATAATTTATATGGAAAGCATCAAAACTCGGGATATAGGGAAGCGGAAAGTTAATACTAGAAGGGTGTCTTAACTCTTACATTACAAGGTTGTCAAAATATCTTTTTTTTTTCATTTATACATACATATTATAAAGACTCGTCCTCAAGAGTGCTAAGCTTAGCTAAGGGGACACAGATTACACATTAACGCTATAGCCACACTATAAAATTTACAAAATATGACATTTTTGAAACGCTACACGATATAATGCTTTATATTATATTATATATTTACTAATCAATTCATATATCAAATGATCACTTCGAGATTCACTCGACCGAGACTCGAATCTCGACTATTTAAGATACTTTGCTATGGATCAAAATCCATCAGTCGCACTAGACAGCTATATTTCATTCTCAACTTATACTATTGGTGTTCTAACATATAAAAATAAAAAATGAATTTAAATGACCATGACTAATATGGAATGATATATTTTTTAATTTCTAAAAATATGGCAACATTTGAACTAAAAGCTATGACAAGAAAGATACTTATTGTCTATGGCAGAAAGGCAACGGCTAGTGCAATGAAGATCAATTTATATTTGACTTTAAATTATTTTAACAATATCTAAGTGGATATGAGCGATCGTTTCTCAAATACACAATATATATAGCAGGGACGTTATGAATCTTCATAAACCTAAACGAAAATATTGGTTACCCAAAGAAAAAAAATTGTAACCGTAATCCGATACAATATGGGCTGAGTATAAAAAGGACTTGTTATGATAGCCTAGCCCTTAGTACTTAGTAGCGAGAAGTACGAAGAACTTTTGTTACTAGTAAACTCTTTAAAAAATAAATCTCTCAAAAATCTAATATAGGAAACGAAAATTATCAGAAACTAACGGACAATCTGAAATTATTATATATCCGTAACTGAAACCTATATATTATTCTTTCTAGATTCGCATCCGTATCCAGATCAGTAACATCCCTGATATACTTATAAAGTTTACAATTAATAAATTACTAAATGGAATAATATGTATACACATTTGAGAATAATTTCTTTATGGGTTTTTGCACTTGCTTGGTTTTTAAAAATATCAATAGTGCTTTATACAAAAACAAAAAAAAAATTTACAATAGATTAAAAATATATTCTTTTAAAGCTCAGGTTTGCTATGACGAAGCCTACAGATTAAATATGAACATAAAATGATATATTTTTGTTATTTTTTTTTTCGTTTTATTTAGAAGCAAATGTTATCAAGCAAGTGCCAATACCACGGTTTTCGATACATTAACTAAGAACTAACCTTATAAGAGTACAGCCACTCAAGCATTCGTAAGCATTCCGTACTGAGAGACATCACATCACTTATATTATGAGTTTGAGTATTCAAATTCTTTGATAGCTACACTAAAGGTCTGATGAACTTATTATTACAAATATTGTATAAATATCGTTTTTTTCTAAACATTTATTACTTTCAAAATAATATCAAGTATAAAAAAATAATCATTAAATTTCCAACCTTATGTCATTGTGATAATATAGCCCTTAGGCTATATATTACATTTAGGCTATACATTACATAGCTTCACTGTAAAACAAATTAAAACGAAATTAAATATATTTTTAATCGTTATCTGTTCATAAACCACAGAATATATAAACTTTTTTTTTAAATAATAAGTTCAAAGACCATCTCAACACATTTCAGGGCAGTTACACACGATATGTATATTAAATACAAGTTGTATTACGGAATAATAACTATCATATCGAAATTTATGAGCAATAATAAAATATATTTTTTAAAATTAGTCTTAACGTATCAAAATTTTGTTTAACAAAACTGAAAATATTAATTTTCACTTTATTATATTCGGTGAAGTTACATTTATTTCTTTCATTTTATATAAAAAGAACTACGCTTTTGTGGAACAAATTTGAATTAATAATAAAATCAATATTAAAATCACAACTGTAACTAAAGTTTATTTAATTGTTTGCTAAAAATGTAATATCATTTTAGTACAATATATAATACGATTATACTTTAATTCAAGTTATAAATATGTGTATAAATAATAACATTCTCTGTGAGTGTCGGATTATATTAACTTTTGCTAGGCCATTCATTGATAATAACAATAAATAATAATTTTAACTTTAATATAAAATTAATAAATTTCACAATATACAGACAACATAACCCGAAATTAATTTTATTAAATATTTAATTTAATAACAATCCAATTTCAAAAACTCATCTCATTCTTGAATGCGAAAAAAAATATTTCGTAAAAAAAAACAACCAACCAAATTAGCTAGAAATATAACAAATAAGATTCTAATTTCAACACCAAAATTATCTTTAAAAAAATCCAAATATAAGTTTCAAAAAAAAGGATCCGGCACCCAAGTTCCTCACATACATACAAACACTTACACAATATACGCATACACAATAAACACATACATATGTGTGTAAGTCGCCCTACCGTGCGCGTCGTAGTGTGTAGTAGCGGCAGGCACTTGTTATATGAACACGGGGTTCTCTTGTCCGGTGAGCAAGCGGAACATTGATGTCGGCATTGTTTTCATTAATATCTATAATTTGTGAGAGAAAAGGGGGCTTGTTACTTTTTTTTATTTCACACTGAATTAGGCATTCAGCAGGATAGGCAGGGAACCTAGTGTCAGGGTTAAGTTCGCGTTCCGTCCGAATTTATCCGTCGACTCGGACATGTTAAGTGGCGGAATCCAACGCCACACATTGTCTTTTTGCCAAAGCGAGGAAAGAAAATAATTCATTTCCGCGAGTGTGAATCGAACTCACAATCGTCGTGTTGACGATACGATTCTGCCCCACAACGGACTCTATTTCGGACAGGCAGCTTTTAATGTAAATATTTTTTATATACCTAATATCAAGCAAAATACTTACAACATTTCTTTTCCAATTTCATGTTTTGTCAAGAAATTATAAAAATCTGTTCAGTCGGTTCCACATTTTTTTCTATTATTTTTATCAATTTAGGAGTAACAAGTGCTAAAACGCTGAGGCAAAACGCGATAAAGCGAGGCAAAGCCTCTCAATACATATTGCCTCCAGAATTCAACAGAAAATGGGAAACGGAAGTGTTTTAATGGGAACCTAACTCTCGGTCTCCAGGTTCCCAGGGTAGGGCTCTGCTATGTACGGGATATGTACTGCATGAAGCTAAATCATCAAAAGCTGACCTCCCCAACGGAGGTGGCGAGCAGGTTGACGATCCTCTCGTGTGGCACCGCGACTACGCTCTGCGAGTTGATCTCGATGATGCGGTGGCCCACGCGCACGCCGCCGCGCTCCGCTATGCCGCCGCGGAGCAGGCTGCAGATCTGATATCACACAATGGAATATAATTGATGGCAAAAAGTTAACATAAATTAATTTGTTCTGGTTAGAGCTCTAGATATTTTCTTGAAGAGAAAAATGTTATATCAAATTCTATAAATGTTCGGATTTGTGATTCTTTTCATTCTTTTTCAATACAGAAATGTAACTTCAATTAAAAATCATTAATTCAGCTTGTTATCGTGTGGTTTAGGTCTAATGTAAATAATAATTTATGCAATTAAGGAAAACAATAAAAATTACATGTTCTCTAAACGAAAACGAAGTCGATGCAAACTTATACCTAAGAGTGAACACTTAGAATTATAAAAGGACAATAATTTACAATCTAAAATCTCTTAAAGATTAATTTCAAATGAGTAAAATTCTAAAATTTTTGTAATTAAATAATAATATTTAGATCTCATAATACTTACGACTCCATTTTGTACGCTAAATCCCAACTGATACTTAGTGTCCGGCCGCTTTATCTTGACCTCGACGACGGGCGCGCACGGCACCACCGTCAGCTTCACCACTGTTTGGTTCTTGGAGTTCTTTATGTACGTCTGACACGTTGATAGCGGTAAGCCAACTAGACTTACACCGTTTATGGCTATGATTTGATCACCTGCAAAAAATATTTAAAAATGTATTTTTTTATGCCTTCATGTTGTATTCCGCGTATAACAAGGTAAACAGAGATTCCTACTAACCTACTCTTAAAACACTATTCCCCACGCATCGTCCATTTTCTAGACATTACGTTTGAAATAGCGTAATACACATTACTTCGAGCGGGAATCAAACCCACAATCATAGCGTTTACAGTCAGACGCTGTGCTGCCTCAATAGTTTATAATTTTTAAGTATATTTAATGCATTTCATTCTATCGTTTTCTGTTTATTTAAATAGATATATTGCATATTAACTGACCCAAGAATCTATCTCAAAGTAGCGGAGCGAGAAAATTGTCAATATCTAATTTTCAAGAAAATCTGACAAAAGGAAATATTAATTTATCCACTATAAAAGTATAATTATAAAGCAGGTCTGACCAATATTAAGTTGTCCACATCTAGCGGCCGCGCCCGCCGGCGCCAGGTTGGCGATGACGACGGTGGGCAACATCGAGCCCCATCCTGATTCTACCACCACTACGCCGAGGATTTCACCTTTGGACTTTGGTACTACCACCTCTTTTTGGAGTTCCTAATACAGGGAAATTTGGGCTGGCATTAATAGAAATAAAACTTATAATTATAAACGTATTATGTAGTAAAAATAAAAAATGTATAATAATTTAAACATAGCGGGACTCAACTTTCACATTTCCAAGAGATATATGTATCATGTTTATATATGTATCATGTTTATATATGTATCATCTTCATCCATAAAAAGTTGTGAGCAAAATTCGCTAAAATATTTTATAGATGAAGAACATTTACTGGAGGCAAGTCAGTAAAATTTTTATATTGTAGGTATAAATAACTTTGAAAATATAACTCACTTTTTTAGCAAACATTTGTAACTCATCTCCGAATATCTCTTGGCTGTTCAACACTTCCTGGTAATCCATTTCTTTTACAAAACTATGGTCCTCTATACCGTTCGCCTTTAGGAACTCCATATACGCTACTTGGAAGGCCTGCCCTATAGACTGAGCTATGAACTGAGCCTGAAACGCGGTTGACACCATTTTTAGAGAAAATAGAGGAAAACTATAGAAAATGAACAAAATTTAGAAAATTATATTGTTCTTTTACTATCGTGTTTGTCAAATAGCAAACGTTTTCTAAACAAACCGTAATTAATAGTAATTAAATGTTAGGACTGGTAGAACTCGTTAGTGTTTTGCATCGATTTTTGCGGTCAAATTAGAAAGAATAGAGATGAAACAAATGCAATACAAAATGGCATTGCAAATTGCTACCTACAATGTTTTTTATATTAAAATCCAACTTGGGTTTCACCATAATGTTTTATCCTATGAGGATAAAATATAAGTAAAAGTGTCCCTTTGATTCGATTTAATCATATAATAGTCGCATGCAACATAACGTAAAGTATAACTTAAAGTCGTACCAATTTTTGTACTAAGTTACTATTAGTAAAAGGGATCTCCATTTCAAAAAAATCAAATAAACCTATAAATAGATAAAGTGGGGAACGGAGTGTCTTAACACTAGGTTCCTTCTGCCTACCGTTCTGTATGTGGGATACAGCAAGAAGCTGATTAATTTCTTTTTTAAATTTTTAATTTAAAATAAAGCTTTTTTAACTTACTGAATAGATTAATTAAATTTTCTCCTATTTTAAAATGGCAATTAAGAACAAACGACGGAAGAGCAAAGCCAACATAAATATTTAGGTATCAGTAATTTACCTAACACCAATATAACAATTTATTCTATATAAAGAGACACTTCTCACCTCTTCACTTTCAAAAACATGACATATCATTTTGGGTGTACGGTTTAATTTCGGTTGATCGGAGTCAGTTTCGTGTGGAACGAAGCGTCTCCTCGCCATGAGGACGACCAAGTCCCCAATATCCGCTATATAGGAGATGGTTCTTAACGCGTGATCCATCATAATTTCCTTCAATTCCGTATTTAGTACCATTATTTTCTCAGTTGAAATAAATAAGTCCACTTCTGTACTTGGTTGATTCTCTCCTTCGGGAGCCTAAAACGAAAATCGTGATAGATTCTAAAATTACAAGCATATTTAAAAATTCTTGATTTTTTTATATATAAATACAAGAAACTCAGAATTTATAAAATAAATGCCACCGTTACTTGCAAAATGATAACTCTAGCCGGAAGCGACAATTTATATAAATCTTCCTGCAGAGATGTTAACAACATAAATATGTTGTAACAAGCGTATAGGAACTTCGACGTAGCTTGATGAGAACGTATGGTTTAGAGCCCTGTTAGAGCTCTTGTACAGATACCAGGCAGCTTCAAATCTCACTACGTTTTTTTTCATATGTTTCTAGAAAACGATTAAACTCAGAATAATGTTACTAAATTATTTTAAAAACAAATAGGCTGTAACACTTACCAGGGCCTAAACATTCCAATGAAAGCATGTGAGAAGGTGTTCAAATTAGTAAATGTTATACAAAGCATGCGGTAGGTATATTATGTATTCATGCACATTAATCAAATTACGTTTAAAATAATTTAGTTTTTTTGAGATGGCTAGTGTGATTTGTGTATACGATTGTAACTACGCGATACCGAATAACTACTGTCTAGCATTTTGGTAAGCTACGGAAGAAGACTTCCATGTTTTTACTCTAAAATACTTAGCTTTCTTTGATATTTTAACCAAACCATTACTTAATGATTTCGATTGTTTAAAAGAAAAAGAATCACCACACAAAACAGGACCAAATTTCAAACAATTATGTAACAAAAACAAACTATTAAAACCTAACTACCCTATCGTCTAACTAGCCTATCATCAATAACAACTTAATGAAAACGACCTTAATTTTAGTGACGGCCTCTTCCACCATATTCTTTTTGGGCCTCTTCTTGCGCCTCCTCGAGTCCTCGTCGACCTCTACGGAGCCGAGGAAGGCCAAGCGGAAGACGGCCGCGGGTGCCGCGTAGACCCCCGAGTACGGGCCGTCGCAGCCCCACTGCGGGACACACCGGCTAACCTCCTCGCGATCTCACATACCGTTGGTTGTAACGGATTTTGTACGTAAATTGTATTTGCTGTCTCTCTGATATCTAGGTTAACGCGATAGTAACGTACTTTAAGGTGTAATAAAGAACTATTCTACACATTGTAGCTACACAGAAGTTAAAGAAATGAGGAACGATGATCAATTTTAAAGATATCAGTACTACGTTAAGTAAATCGGTGAAACAATTGTCAAAATGTTAATCGAATAAACCTTAAAGCACGTTAGTGGAGGGACCTATTATTTTATATCTTCAGAGGATTCGTGACGTTTGAGTGAAGAGACAGCGGCCGAACCGTTTTGCTTGTTTTAAGATTAAAGTCGTCAATTTCATTTATTTATTTTTTTAATTTCGCGCGTAAGCTGCCATAAGCTAAGCCAGCATATAGAAGCTCGATAAAAAATCTCATATTGCCAATCCATATTATGTCATAAAAATGCTTACAAAAATAGTAACGATTCATTTAAAAATCTCCTTACAATATTAGAAAATTGCACCAAAAAGCCAATTAGTTTGCAAAAGCAAGCAAAACAACTCGAATACACACAAATTGACAATGATATGTGAGAAGCGAGTTCGTCATTATGAAAGCTGACCTAACGACCTTCCACCACCTATGTATATAGATATAGGATAGGATCAAGATTCGATTCTGTGCGAAGCTACCGTCCGTGGACACCTTGCCGGTGTGAATCGGGTATGTTCATGCGTACGTGCGTGTATGAATAACGTGCTTGGAAGCGCGAGTTGTCAAAAAAAATTGCGAAAGCGATCCGCTGAACATGAACTCACCTTAACTGACCATGCATCAAATATTTCTTAAGAAAAAAAAAATCGCAAATCCTATAAAATTTAAAGAATAATCGATTTTCTGAAGGGTATTAATGGAAACAATTAAATCATTTCAAAAAATCAATTGATGAACACAAAAAATATGCATTAGGCTGTTTATGTCACATCTTTTTAATATCGTCTGAAAAAAAAATGATATTCCACCTAAAGGAAAAAGGTTGCATTCTTTAAAGCAAAGCTAAGCGCAAGCTCAGTAACAATCATCCAGAGGAGGCTAGCCGGCCAACAAATCCGATTCCTGGGTCGGGGTGAGGAATACACTGAAAAAAAATACTCTAATGCCAAGTATATAAGGCCGTAACTTGTTTGGCAGGAGCTGAGGTACGTTTCTATATTACTATTGTAGTTAGTTCGGGCATTAGGACAGGATATCCCACTAGCATTCTCAAAACACTAAACCTAGAGAGCATGAAATTACAGGGAAACAGGGCTACGTGCAAAATTTATTTTTTAATACAATTAGTTTAGTTAAAATCACATAAACATGGATGATTACTTGGTTTTTTAATGTTTGTTAAAAAAAATATTCTGAAACATTTAAAGAATGTCAGATTTGATCATACTTAGAACAGTACGCAGAGTACAGTATATAGAGTTTTATCTAACTATTACTTGCTATATTCAACATTGTAAATATACGCTTTAGGGGAAAGTACAAATATTTTGAAAAAGGTTGCGAAGGTATAAACATGCACTTTTGAATTATAAAAAATACTATTATATGAAAATTCAAATAAGATCTCATAATTACAAATACAAATATTTTGATTAAATTTCAATGTCTCCTCTTAAAGAACAAAAAACCGGAAAACGAAAAAGAAAAGGAGAAAACAAAGATTATCCAAACTGACAAAAAATATTATATATTATGTGATTTTAAGCATTAAAATAACCAATAAAAGTTATATTACCACAGTAACAAGATATGCGAGATAGAGCGAGACAGATAGCATTGAGCAAGAATACGAACGATTCTCTTGATATCAAATAAAATATACTCAAACCGAATGATTGAAAAAAAATTTTTTTATAGAAAATTCAAGAAAATCGTTGTAAAAAACGAAGGAAGGAATAGTAATTTCATGCTCATTTGAACTACATAT
Organism: Heliconius besckei; assembly: GCA_018249835.1. Taxonomy (NCBI): domain Eukaryota; kingdom Metazoa; phylum Arthropoda; class Insecta; order Lepidoptera; family Nymphalidae; genus Heliconius; species Heliconius besckei. The sequence goes on along the minus strand of DWNA01000757.1, from coordinate 8,303 downwards.
AGTATTGTATGGCATGTCACCGATTCACACGGGCAAATGTAACGTCCCTTTTATTTAAATAAAACATGAGAATGCCTGTTATTTGTAAATAAACTTATTTTTCATTTATATACTATATAGTTTACTACATTAAAACTCGAAATATTTTCTTGCATATTTTAGTAATAGTAAAATACCCCCAATTATTTAAATTAAGTATATATTACTGTTAAAACTTCTATATCAGTCGAATTTTATAATACCAATAGCCGTTAGTATATTTTGAAGAAATTAAAATCATATTTTTAGAACGTTTCGCAAAGTTCGTACACTAAGTGAAGTACCATTTATTATATATTAAGTTAGTAGATTAGTTCTCATTTTTACAGTAACATATAAACTTTATAGCATGCACAAACATTTCTTTCGAGTATTTCATATTGTAGTAAAAAATAATCAGTTATTTCACATCACCCCTTAATTGGATATTTAAGACAATAGTACCCCAAATTACCATTAAAAAACCTGAAGTTCTTATAAATGCAATATTAATCTACACTCAAAATTATCCTACGTCATACCTTAATCCTAGAAACAGCTTCTTCAGCCTGCAGCATCCTAGTTGCTTTAGTGGGTTGACCTTCGCAGGCGAGTTGGGTGGAGCCCAGGTATCGAGCTCGAAACAACACTCCTTCTATGAGAACTGATGCCATGTCTGAAAATTTTTATAATTATATTAAAAATTAAAGCTTTTTTTTCTTGGTGTTTGCAATAAAAACATTAATTAGTTAAATTGGTTATATTTTTGTATTTGACTATAAATGAAAAAAAAAACGAAAATAACATAATATTTTTAAAAAAATACTAAATTGTAATAGAATGTTTTTAAATTATTTATTCTATGGATATTTCTAAAGCATATTTTAAACTTACCATCAGATATTCCAATGGAAGCAAAAGAAAATAAATACAGAAGTAAATATATATGTATATATTTGTATAATATATATTCATTAATAATTAAATTATTTTTTGAAGGTAAGACATACCTTCTTTATTCTTGCTTTTCTTTTTGGCATCTTTATCCTGTAAAGAAAAGAGCGATTTTAAAATTTACTCAACAATAGTCAAATATTAAGCTTAACAACTATTCCTTTTAGTTTACGTCTAGTAATAAAGTACATTACTACCACAAAGAAACATAAGAAAAATAATGTCAAGACATTAAAGCAAAAAGTTGTTAAAAATACGTTTTACTGAATATGCCGTCGTGGCGCAGCGGCACAAAGGTGTGACTGTAACGCGACGGTTGTGGCCTCGATCTCCACTCGAGGAAGTGAAATATTTATTTATGTTTATATTTATATTCGCCATATTTTCTTATTCGCTCTGGCGTCGAGTTTCTCAGGTTGCCTCTGCCAATCCAGTTATGTCCGGAATACAGTCAAACTAAAAAAATATCTAAAACTTGGCTATCGTTGTGCTGTAAGACAATATTTGACTGTTCAGTTTCAACCCAAATCAGGACTATAGAAAGAGAAAAATATGTAGAATTTTAGGGGGGCGCACATTTAAGAACAAAATATCTTGAAAGTAGGTCTTCCTTGCTATATGCGGGATAAAGCATAACGCAAACATAGAAAAAAGATGCACTTCAGAACAGCAACCCTGCTATATACAAAATAAGGCGTGATGTAAAAATAGAAAAAAAGGAAGTAATAGACACTTACCTTCCCATTATGCAAAGTTTCATCATCTCTATGATCAGACGCCTCGTGTGAGTGGTCCCGGTTGGTGCCCGTGGACCCGCCGGACGGCATCACTGTACGAGATTTGGGCTTACGCCAACCCTGAAAAAAAATAACGTACATTTTAAGGGGATGTTTGTACGGGTCGGTATAATGTAGGATTTGTACCCAGTCCTCTAGGAAATCGTCCAAGCGCTCTGACAACTAAGAATACATAGGTTCTCAATAGAAAGTCGAAATACTTATACCCTTGTTATAGCATATTTATGTTGTTAGCATCTCAATTCCAATTTTGATAATATATACTAATACAAAATGCAAGTATATTTTGTATTAGTATTATTAAAAGTAATAGGTATATATATATACAATAAATAAAAGTGTTTACAGTATTCTTTAGTCTTAAATAATTATCGCTACACAATAAACAACTAATTAAATAATCATTACAAAAATGTTTTCGTGTTACACCGACGTCGTTTAGTAGCTATGGGTATGACAAAAACTATTTAGTTATTACTATAATTATAATCGTTTAAAAATGAACTAATAAACAGTAAAATAAAATAAATGGAATTATATTTAAAGTATACACATAAATAAACTTACAAATTTAAAATTTCTTTTACTTGTGAACGTTTCGCATGATGGTATATTTATTATTTGCCACATTTAAATCAATAAAATACCAATAATAACCATAACTATAAAAACAAAAATCATAAAATGTAATATAATATTATATCACAGTCATTAGTATCACATAACAAATAATATTGTTCATAAAACATAGTGCCAAAAAGTCCTTGTAGTGACAGATATGAACTTAGTGATAACTAAGTTCCACAACTCTCACCAAATGCTACCTTTGAACGCACGTACGTACACTAACCTTTTCCTTCCCAACTTTCTCTTCATCACTTGCATCACTCGATTTAACACTATTTGAACCACTCAAACACTCATTTTCCACATTTTTTTCCTTATTTGCATCATCATTAATATTGTTATTTGCGTCATTTGAATTCAAAACCACACTATTTTCAAGGGAATCAGTCAACTTTTTGAAATTATTATCGTTAATTTCACTTGTACCTTCACAGTTTTGCCCTAAGCAACATTTATTTGTATTAAAATTTAGACTATTTTCACAATTTTCGACTAAAAAACTATTTTCTTCTGCATCCATTATATTTTATTTATTATTTGCCACATTTATATAAAATTTTACAAACATTTGTTAGTTCACACAGATAATGTTATCGTATCGACATGTATTCAGTGAGGAAATGATATGATACTGACTGTTCGGCCACCGGTTGGCGCGGTGACTTAATGCCGCGTCAAAGATTAGAAAAAATATGTTTTTTATTAAGCTATTATGGCGCATTTACTAAGTTTAATTGAAAACATGATAGTTGTGAGTTTAATTGTGTGTAAAATGAGGTGAAAGTCTTAACACTGGGATATCTAAATGCCTAAAAATATTTTTTTTTAATAGAAGGGTATTTGACACACACAATGACATAATCTTTGCTCAATACGAGAGCAAAGTCAAACATTACTAGACTAAAAAAATAAAACTAGCGTTAATCAAAAAAAACATATTTAAAAAAAATATATCATAAAACAGATATATTCGTCTCCAAGAGACAAGCACATTAGAGTGTAATCTATGACTGCCAACGCATAATCTCTGTCCAGTACAATATGAGAGCAAGGTCATACAATACTCGACTAAACGCAATACAGTTGGCAATTACTTCACGCACTGAATCATCTTATAAGGAACAGTTATAATTCATTAAAGCGTATAAATAGCATTTCCACTGAAGGCATAGTGGTTGATTAATCCACTTGTTGCGCCGGATGTAGTGAATTCAATTTCAGAACATAATATAAAGTATGTAAGTAATGCTATAACGCATTTATACTACAGAATAATTTACCAAGTTATTTTTACATTTTAAGGAATATTTGATTAAATTTTTTATCTTTAATCTTTTAAATAATTCATCAAAATTTTCAATTATAATATATTGATTTAATTTATATTTCTATTCTATAAAATTAGGCATTAAAAACATAAATCAAAGATGATAGATCTATCTAGTCATAAACTTAAAAATTATCATGTTAAACAGACATCATGTTAATAGACAAAAATATTAGTTTAAAATTAAAAATTTAACTTACTTTATCATCAAAGAATCCTTGATCGTCAGTTCTTTGTTGTCCCAAAAGTCTGTCCGTCTCCAAATCCGTGTCTGCTTCATCTAAAAAAATAAAGAGAAAATAAAATAAAACTTTTTATCGAAGAAACATATAAGGAAAATTTTTTGGAAAGAGATATTATTGTTGTAGATACAACATGGCAACATGGTAGACAGAGGGTGATGAGTAATGTTTCTGATTGTTTTACTCTTATTGATCTACCCCTCATGTGGGGTAACCCGGGAATATTTTCCACACTTAACATAGAGATTTTAGAATGGTAACTATCAAAAACATGCATAGAATAGGGATACCGCCTTGGCCAGGTGGCACATGAAGGATGGTAGGTTGTGGGATCGATTCCTAATCCGGAAAATAAAATATTGCCTTGCCGGTAAGGAGGCAAAGCGCAGCGTTGAGTTTCGCCACTCAACATGCAGTGCCACAAGAATCCCGTTGAAAGTGGGGAACGGAGTGTCTTAAAAACAACATAATTTAGTTCCCTTTTACACTTTATAGCACAGTTAACATCAATATGTTACGTAGTTAATGAGATACCTTCGTCTCCACTTGTTGGTTTAATTTCGACTGATTCCGTACTTTGAGCCGATGATGGCCTTTTCCTGAAAAAAACGAAAAGATATGTAAATTAACATACAAAAAAATTAAAATAATATTATTTTTAAGGATTGTCTAAATATTATGTTTCTTATCAAATACTTTAGGTCTAACAAAAAGTATTAATACCCTTGACCGTTATATGACTACTACACTACAATAATTTTAATTAGTAATTTCATAATAAGCGATAATATCTCTAACAATTAAATAACAACAAGAAAGTAAAAATGTATATATATTTGTAAATTATTTTTATTACATTTACATATTTCGTATAATATTTCGCTTAGATTGTATTTCACCTAACAAATTAGACTTAAAAAAACCTTATAAAACAATAGTTATACCTAGGATAGACATCCTCGTGGTGCACGTGGTGCGCAGAGTGCGGTGTGTGCGGCGCAGTGTCGGGGCGGTGCGGGGCGGGCGCGGGCGGCGGGGGTGCTGATGCTGTATTAGGCAATGTAATTATTCATTAGTCGAGGCCGTCGTGGCGGAGCGGCACATGGGTGTGACTGTAACGCGATGGTTGTGGGTTGTCATAATCAGACGTTGTGCGATTGCACCACGACGACATATCTAAAATATAACTATTAAACAATAATAATTTTTTTTACTGGATTATATTTACCCAATGGATCTAAAGAATGCAAGTCGGCGTCAGACAGCATAAGGGGGTCCGTGTTGGTGCCGCTATCTACAATTTCTTCTATTGTCACTGTGTGGGTCTGCAAGAAGAAACGTTTATGATGTTTTAATGATAAAAACTTCTCGTAAAAAATATTAAACATATAAATGAGAACAAAAATAATATTAAGAGTTTTGAACACTCAAAAGTTTTTTCAAACACTGTGTTACATAATAAAGATCTATAATAATTTTGCAAATGTTTTTAGAAAAACTTAGAAAATTACACAAATTGACTTTAAAAAACACATAATACCTGTAAAATCGGATTATTATTGTCAGTATCGGACGCGTGTCCGGAAGATAGTCCATCTTCAACTATAGGCAGTGTTCGGCGACCCGGTTCTGTCAACACAAATATAAAATAGGCATACTTAACGACAGATAAGAAACTGTTCTCTGATGTAAAGATATATACGTTGTTCGTAATCGTGACATTTTAGCTAGTACCTATCCTAGCTATTCCATGTATCTCTTCATTGCGGATACGGCCAGCTAAACTAACTCCGTATATCGAAGAAAACACATTTCCACAGCGTTCATCTATCTTACATGTATCTTCCGTAATACCCAGGAATATCTTACTATTTACGCTAACCTTGCATTATGTCCTTTCTTTATTTCTTTAAAATCCTTTTCTAAAATCAAAAATTTGCACTCACCCTTCATCTCCACCAGCTCGTTCTCCATGATGGCCATGGACAGCTCGCTGGCGGTGTCGCTGGCGGTGGACAACGCGAGCGCGGCGTGCAGGTCCGCGTCGTTGCGCGCGGGAGACGCGCACGCGCTCGCGTCGTGCGCGAGGTGCGCCTGGAGGGCGGCCACGTCGGGAGTTGGGAAACGGATGCGTTGTTTTTGCTGAGGAATAGAAAAGATATTCATTAATAATATCCGAATAGTGCAGAGCGGTGTCTGGAACATGCAACCTAAGACTGCACGCTTAAAAGAACTATTCAAATCAACATCAACACTTAACCAAATTTAACGTATTAAAATCACGCTGCCTTAAAATTTTATAAACGTTTTCGTAAAAAAATATTTAATTCCAACATTACCTGCAATCCCAAAAAATCCGTGTGATTGTTCATCGCGTGCGGTGAATCGATGCCCTCATTTTGAGGCCAGTCCGACTCACTGCCCTCTATACCGTTCTCTGACGGACACTCTTGGGTTTGCCGACGAAGTTCATAATCTAATTCCTGTAATTCAAATATAAATCTTTGAATTGAAATATCTTATAAATAATTTCAATTTTTAAAAAGCAATTATAAGCTGTTGCAATTGAAAAGAATGACGATAAACAAATTTTAATTTTCAAACATACCAATCCAAATCTTTTATTATGTGCACTTAACATAATATTGTAACGTCCATCAGAATTATCTTTGTTAATATTTTCTTAACATTAACCAAGTCATGTCATTGAGCCAATATGAATTTATTACCATTTAATAAAAAATAGATTATTATATACAGATAGTTCCATTACCCTGAAAGACTTGTAGAAAAAGACACCAAATCAAAATTTTAAAAAAATACCTGAAAATTAACAATTTCATCTGTGCTATTTTTATGCTGTCCAGACAATGTTGGACATCTGAAGAATTCCTCTAACACTTTCCTAGTTTCCGAAAACTCGTATAAATAGTCGAAGGCGGCTGAACCAGGAGGCGGAGTGTCGTCTCTACTTTCCGTTACCACTCTCTGGAATTTCACATATTTAATTAATAGGACTTCATACTACATAAGTTTTTATTAATATATAATGCAGTCTTTATGGCATAACACACATAACCATCATTAAAAAAAGTGACTTGTGTAAGTTAAGCATCTTCAATTTATATGAGGCAAGAACTGTTTGTTATTTATTCAATCAGTTTGAGATGTGTTTCATTCATAATAGTATTTAAATATTTCCCGTAAAATAGAAAACCTAATACAAATATTAACGACACAAGCTAATCATTTTCAACAAAACAAACCTGAGGGAAACCAGGTCTGGGCGATCTTTGAGCCTTTTGGCCGATACCGTATCTTCGTGGCGAACCTTCATATTCAGCAATCGGTAATTCCCCGATTACTCTAGTAACCCTTTTATCCTCGTCTCCGGATAACCAGATGCCCGTGGGACTACCCTCACTCAACCTAACATCTTCCCTGGATCTTGACGAGTCACTATCATCACTTATCTCACTTTTATTGTTCAGCACATCACTATCACCATTTTTCATATTGTCTAAAGTCCTTTTAACACTTAAATCGATCTCATCGTCAGTCGCGTCCGGGTCCATTCTCAAACCTAGGGACACAGAATTCAATATCACTGAAAATAAAAGAAGAAACAAAAAAGTTTATGAGTTATGGTTAGAGGGATGGTGAAATAAAAATAATGTTAGTAACTGGTTACTTTTAAAAATATTAAAAAATATATAAAATATTTTAACGCAATTATAGTATCGTTAAATGGGAGTAAACCTCCTTAGCCAACCAGTTCAAATAAAACCATATAAAAAAGCAAGCTATTGACAGCCGATCTTGATCTAATGGTGAAATATAATTAGTAACTTTAAGAAAAAGGTGACGGACATACATACACATACATAATAGCAAAGTAAACAAATATATAGAATAAATGTTTATTTTTTTAGAATAAAATAAAATACACACAATTGTGTCATAGTTCTGGATGTATGGATAATAATATTTATAAGGGATAGCGATTCGGAATAGGGTAAATATAATTTTACAGCTAGAAGTGTTAAAATATTCCGAACTTTCCTTGAGCACTCTCGGCACTCAACATCGCATTTTATCTTGCTAAAGAGAGGACTTTCCTGGAGCGGAAATCGAACCCGAATCGATTCCTAAATGCTCTTTTTGATAAGACAAAGCGCTGAGTTCATTTATAGTAAACTAGTTTATATTTGTGGGTTTGTCGGTGTTACCTGTCATAATTTATGTCATATATAACTCTTATTTATGTCTATTTCTGCAGCTTCATACGTATCTATACTAATATAATAAAGCGGAAGAGTTTGTTTGTTTGTTTGTTTG
>DWNA01000756.1:0-19214 GCA_018249835.1 Heliconius besckei | reverse complement strand
TTTGTGCAAAGTTACATTTTGGTATATTGACAAGAACATACACAAAAAGTATTCGGGCGAACTGAGAATCTCCCTTTTTTGAAGTTGGTTGAAAATGAGAACATCCTCTTTTTTGAGGTTGGTTGAAAAGAAATGCATCAATACATCAATTTAACAAGTTTTTGCTTGTAACTATTACAGTATAATCAAGTTTTTACCAAAAAAAACAAACTTTATAAATTTTCACCGGATCCCATAATCAGAACCTAACCAAACTTTTACCAAATTATCCAAGAAGTGTATCCTTTCAAATAAAAAAAGAATCATCAAAATCGGTTGGCGCGACATGGAGTTATTCGTCTATTTGTCGCGCACATACCTAACCTAATGCAAATTTAAGACTTATGTGATTTGCTCATGGATACTATTGTCAGACATGGACCAAAAAAAAATGGGACCATTCGGGAAGCTTCACCTTTCAAACAAAAACAAAATTTTCAAAATCGGTTCACCCAGTCAAAAGTTATGAGGTAACAAACATAAAAAAAAGAAAAAAAAAATACAGTCGAATTGATAACCTCCTTTTCTTACAGAAGTCGGTTAAAAATACGTTACTGCTCATTTTAATAAGAAATTTTAAAATAAATTTAAGGACGTCGTGATGTTGGAATCACTACTCCTGCTTATAGACAGGATGGTCATGCGTTTCCTTTCTCTAGTATCTAGCATCAAATGAATATTTGAACTGCCTTATATGATGCATTCGATGTTATTTTCTATACAAAACTTATATGAACATATTCAGCGTGTGACAAAGCGGCATAATAAATTTTATATGCATTTGTAAACCCTGCGAGTAGCTAGCTCAAAGTAATATAGCCGCGTCTGGAATACTTCAAGAGATTTATAGCCAAATTACTTATTTTCGTTCGTTCGTAAATCGTAAGCTGTCCGGTGCACACAGTTGTAGCTGGCTATCATTTAATTAAAACGATTTGATGCTAAGCAGAAATCTGGCGTAGTTGTAACGTTTAGGACAGTGAGTATAGGTTCAATATCAATTTAGGGAAAGTTCAAATAAAGAACATATTTGCTCTGCCTATCTTACAGTAATAAATCGATTAATGAAGATGCATGCTCCAAAAAAGCAGCTTCATACTATTTTATGCGTAAGAAAATAGGTAGATTGGATTGGTAGATACTTTGTTCCCCACTTTCCACATGATTTAAAATTAATATGAATGAAATATAATCATTCCCCGGAGTTGAACCCACAACCATGCGTTTACAGGCTGAGCCTGTCTCACCACGGCGGTATCATGTTGCCTTCATAAATACTATGGCGTATAGTACATATATATTTTGACCACAAAGTCCATACAGCTCTCTGCTGGTGAACCGTGGACAAATATTAACCTAAATAACAAGTGGAAAACAGTCGGTTCGCGGTCAACTAATACTCGTACACTGAGTCAGCTCGAGGGGCTGTCATTTAATTTCCTGTTCGAATTATGAAGCTCTACAAAACACATGTACCTATCGGTATAACATACGGCGTAAAATTATATTTCTTTAATTAATTATAATTTTAATATATATACAAGCGGCCCGCCCGCGGCATCGCCTGCGTGAACTACGTTATTATTTATTTCTGTCTCCATGAGTACCCACGTCCTATAGACACTATTCTGAGAACGCACCTGTAGCACCCCTAGACCTCTGAAGTTATTGGTCGTGCTCGTACCTTACTACTTAAAAATATACGCGCTTAATGCGGTTTAAGACATTAAAATGTGTAACAATTTTTACATACATACATACATATGTATATCTTGATATTTGTGACTTAAGTGTCAGTTGATTATATATTAACTTTCAAATTACGATTTGTGATATGTGTATCACGTACGCGGTTTCCTCCAGCACGTACTCATACCTACACCTCTGTAGGCGTAGAAAGTAGAGAACAGAGTAAATACTCACTGTAACTCACTAACTTGACCATCACCAATAATTAAACATGCGGCACAAGAGAGATAAATTTATACTTTCATTTCTTCACTGTGGTATAAAAAAAATATTCCTACCTACATAAAAATATCCTATCTATCAAGTAAGTCTTTATAGTTAAAAAAAGTTATTGTTGGCAAAATAATTTTAAACGGAAATCGAACCTTGGACTTTTTATATTACGAGCAAATATAATAAAATAATACAAAGCGTGAAAAATAATCTCATTCCATAAATAAGGAACTTCATTTGACAAATTGGCCTTGCAGTTTCCTGATCTGACGCTAAGTTTTGTCTTGAAGGTTAATATTGTATAATTGAGTCAAAACCAATGGAATCGATAAAAACCGGCTTCACGCTCATTTTGAGATGCATCGTTATGCGAATACGTACGAACGAAGGAATGTAAGTGGACTACGGTAGTAGGTATAATGTTAAATATCATACGCGCTATATTTAATTTGCTTTACGCTCATAAAACAACGCAAATCAAATTTGCAAGTTCAAATTAAACGTTATGTGGCTATAATCGCAACAGTTGTGGGTTCGAGTTCCACCCTGTCGAATAAATCACATTGATTTCGTCGCAATTGTAAAAAAACAAGGCGCGGCGTTGAATTCTGCCAGTCAACACGCAATATTTCGAAAATTCGCCAGAAGGTGGGGAAAAGAGCTTCTTGACACTAAAATAAGGCTAGGCTAAACTCACTCTCAACTCACTAGATCAAAAACCAGCAAACAAGAAACAACTTCCAGTAACAAAGTAACAGCCAATCCACTGGTTTACATAATCACAGAAGTTAGAAACTTGTGTTTCTAACTTCAAACAAGGTCCGTCCAAATGGAAATGTGTGAACGGAAGTGAGAAATGTATTGTAGATACCGTATAGCTCAGCAGGACAACGTCTCTGGTAAACGCGACAATTGCGAGTTCTACAGTCGGGGGAATTAATTGTTTCCTTGCTGTAGTAAAATGGTAAAGCGCGACTTTAAACTCCGTTACTCAGCACGCAACTCGGTGCGTGGGAATGTAAGTGGTAACAATTGGGGGTCTAGAGATCTCTAGGTTCTTTTTGCCTACCCTTCTTTTTGCAGGAAACACACACAATACATACATACATACAATAATATTTACAGTGGACGTAGCCGCCGGATGTTAGTCAGCGTCGCCGTCGCCGATAGAGCTGTTTACAATAATATCCCGCGTATTTTCCTCGACACATTGGTGCTATCAAAATGTTTTACTTCAGTCAGTTTTTATTGTTATGGTCTACTCGCTACTGCTTTGCGGTTGGTTTGTTAATGTATAATATATATACAATCATTGTTCTTTCCTCTACAGTTAATTTTCGCCTCGGAGCCATTATGATTTCAAAAATACTCAAATCGCCTCAAAATATTTTCTTATTAAATTTAAACTACCTACACTGCCCTAACAATACTAATAAATAACTTTAAAACCGCGAGAATATCAGAAATCGTTTAAATTTTGCTACTTCAACTGACTTTTGACGCTCTCAATTCAAGCAGTGAGCACATAACCATATATTATTGAAGAAAACAAAATGAATTTTGGGGAATTCCCTTCTGTATGTATTAGAATAGTGTTACCAAACATAAATAATAAACAGATCATTCAATGAAACTGCGAATTTTGGAAATTGTGTGACATCATTTATAAGGTCAATTAATTTCAACTAACTTGGAGGGCAGTGTATGGAAGAAGACAGTTTCAAAATAATACATTTTAAAATTATAGCCAAACTATTTATGATTGTTTTATATTCTTTCTTGTTTACTTTTATGTAGTTTTCTATAAATACAATTATGAAATATACAACGAATCGCACGGATGGTAAATAATTTATTCCGTTTAGGGTCATACGTAGGCTTGCCAGATTTCATTCAGGCTTATCATTTCTGGGACATTTCTGGGGCGAACGGAATCAAAGTTTTAGTGGCCGATCTTAGATAAAACTACCTAAATAAAAGTTTAAATATATAATTGATTTTTAATTTTTAAGTTGAAAATCAATATCATAAATGATGATGGTTGGAAAGTTAAACTTTAATAAAAATAAACATGTAGTAAACATCGGGCATCTCGCTTCTAGTACTATCTAATTCAAACCGTACTTTCAGGTTACTATCCACGAAACTTATACGAGAAAGCAGAAAAATCGTACATATCCAATATATCAATTAGTTGAGATGAAGAAACATTAACATCATAGATGATCGATTCCTGTTCCCGTTCGCCCTTTCAAACGAACGCTCCCTTTGTTATCGAATGTAGCGATTGAATGGTAGTCGTGTTAGTTGAATTGTGTCGCTTTTATTAATATTATAATTAACAACAACGAACTAAAAAGTGAAAAATAATGACTCAAAGATTTTATAATTTTGAAGTCGGTGTCAAGCTAATGCTACAACACCTTTACTACAATATCTAAATCTTAAAATTATGCTTCTTAAACGAGTGGTGATGGTGGTGGTAGTGGTTGTCAACGAGTGATTGTGGTTGTCCTATGTAAAACTTCATTTAATTAGGTATTATTTTTGTGCAAAGTTACATTTTGGTATATTGACAAAAACCTACATAAAAAGTATTCGGGCGAATTGAGAAGTTGGTTGAAAATGAGAACATCCTCTTTTTTGAGGTTGGTTGAAAAGAAATGCATCAATACATCAATTTAACAAGTTTTTGCTTGTAACTATTACAGTATAATCAATTTTTTACCAAATAAAAACAAACTTTATAAATTTTCACCGGATCCCATAATCGGAACCTAACCAAACTTTATCCTTTCAAATAAAAAAAGAATCATCAAAATCGGTTGGCGCGCCATTGAGTTATTCGTCTATTTGTCGCGCACATACCTAACCTAATGCAAATTTAAGACTTATGTGATTTTCTCATGGATACCATTGTCAGACATGGACCAAAAAAAAATGGGACCATTCGGGAAGCTTCACCTTTCAAACTTCAAAAAATTTTCAAATTCGGTTCACCCAGTCAAAAGTTATGAGGTAACAAACATAAAAAAAACCGTACAGTCGAATTGATAACCTCCTTTTCTTACAGAAGTCGGTTAAAAACACCACTTACGTTTTTAAGTACCTACTCAAATCTTGTCTATATAGGTGCTTTATTAATATTAATTTCAATTCATTTCACATCGTTTTTTAATACCTTTGTTTTTTCTTAAAAAATAATAAATAATTACAACATTTTGGATTTTAACCTTTTTTTTCCGTGGGGAAACCCTGTTACGGGTATCCGCATGCCGGGTAAAATGCGATGCGGATTATGTGAGACTCATGCTCCTCCATCGCGCGGGTACACTTTCATACTCTACCGTGAAGGCAAAGGAAACCTAGTTTAAATATAAACAACATTTACATGAGTCAAATAAGAACTTAAGAACTTTGTATGCAGTTTTGCTTTGTCTGAAATGATTATATTAAATAGTATTGAGGCCACCGTAGCGCTCTGGGACATTCTAACTATAAACAAGTGAGTGAAATCCCCACTCGGGGGAATGATTGTGTTGTATTTATTTCTCCGTTTCGGCAATACAAGGCCCTCGCCTTGTATTGCCGAAACGGATACATTAAAACATTAAAAGGATAAGTTTCCGACCTTTACATATACATAGCACGTAGGCAAGGGGAATCTGGGAACCTAGTGATAAGACACACCGTTCCCTTTGGGTAGTCATTGCGATTTGGCGGAAATCAACGCTGCGCTTTGCCTCGTTACCCGAGCCAACAAATTAAAATAACACATTACATCGAATATGGATGAAGGCGGAGAACAGAATGTCTCAACACTATGCTCTCTCCGCCACGCGTGCTGTATCTATAAATAAATGGTGTTGATTCAAATCAAAGTGTTCCTCAGTAACGCGAACGTCTCCGCGTGAAGTTAGCATATACCTATACAGTACAATGGGAAACCATACAAGATGAATTCTTTACAGGATTATGTAATTGTATTATGCGCGCGCTCGGGTCAATGTTGGGGCACGCGGGTACACACTGAACATAGCTTCCTCCATCCTTACGCCCGCTCTTGAGGAAAATGACGTTTAAAAGAGTTTTGTTATGCTTGGTTAAGTGTTTCTGCGCGCTAACAATTATATACAAATAAAAAAAAACTGAAACGGATGAAAATACAAATATAAAAAAGGGGTACAAACGTGTGACTGTCACTGCGACAGGTTATGAGTTAGATCCCCACTTGAGGAAGTAAAATATTTAATATTTAAGCGTTGAGTTTCGCCACTCAACACACAATGCCTCCAGATTTCAGCAGAATGTGGAGAGCGGAGTGTTTTGACACTAGGCTCCCTTTGTCTACCGTGTTACAAGCGGGATACACCATGAAGCTGGAAAAAAATCCAATAAAAATATAATCACCGAGACTGTATATAAGTTATTTAGATGTAGTGCGTTATGCGCGTATATTTAAATTACCTAGAAGTCGAGCGTTTAAAGCGGCGCTATCTGTAATCTTTTTACAGTATTTCTTTCATATACGTTAATTGTTATAAACAATTATTATATTGTTATGTATTGTGTATAGTACTGAATTCCACTGTGTGTTGAGTGGCGGAACTTTACATCGACGTTTTGCCTTATTGTCTACATGTCAAAATAAACTAAATTAAATAATAATTACTTCAAGAACAAGGCACCCAATCACTTGCAACACAGTTCCATGTTAGTAAAAAAGTCGGTCAACGATAGTTTCTCATATGTTCACTTAATAAGTCATTAACTTAAGATAATGATGAAAATATGTTAATGATATGCTCTACTAAACCTGCTAAAAATTATTTAAGAGCTAAACAAACCGATGTCCGTCCACATCAAGCGCAATGTTAATAGCCAACAATCTAACAGGCAATATCTAAATTAATAGAAAGTGGAGGACGGAGTGTCTTAACACTAGGTCCTCCCTGCTTAACCATAGAAATGTATGAAATGTAGCTATTAAAGTGGTCCAAGCGTTCACACCTGACGAGTGCAGCGGCCACAAATCATCTAGCTCTACCTTGACCTGCTGCCGCTAAATGCAAAAACTATTAAATAATAATACAGATAATTAATTTAATTGTATTTTAGGTTTACGTAACGCATCTGTAATAACAGCACGTCGGTGCGCTATGATATATTGTAATTGTACGCGACAAATGCGTGTAACGTTTCAGTGGTTAAAGGCTTTGGGAAAGGAAAATATTACATACTAGTATAAATTTCAAATTTAATAAAAATAGGTGGCTTTTTAAAGATTTTTCCATACAAGTTTTAAGAAAACGTCACCCAAAATGAGCTCGCTTAACGCATACATGGCGTGCGCTGACTCAACCTTACGAGATACATAAAAACAATGTTTTACAAAAATATTGTTCTTTAAATAATGTTTAAAAAACGTCCGCGATGGTATGTTTATCTCTGAAGGTTGAGGAAAAGTAAACATTTTAATTAACTTACTTTAAATGTACCTGGATTTGATATTCATCCTTATGAAAATAAATATAATAGTCACTTTTAGCATTTCCTCGAGATGGAAATTATAGTTTACTGTATAACATTCTAATAAATAATTAAGGAGATGTCACTGATTCGAAATGACCTACCCTACGGGCGGTATAGTAGGCGAGTATGACCGACGCGAACGGGCAGATGACGTTGACGGTTTTATAAATTTTCATACATTTTCGAACTATTGTTAATTTTTATGTAATAATTTGCTGTTTACGATTAATTTATACTTTTTTTTGGTTCTATTCTAATAGAAATCGAACTCGAACTCTATTAGAAGAGAACTAAAGTGTTGTTTAAAAAGTAGTTTAATTATTTGGTGTGGTGTAAAGTTTGACCCTGCGCGACATTGCCCGCTGCTTTTTATTTAATGTTTTTTTTTTTAGACTAGTCGGGCAGTTTCAACGTCCGTCATTTGTCTTACTTTCTTAATTGCGAACGCGGCAGCGCTGAGTTAATTGCAAGTGCTTCCAGATGAGTGTTGTACTGGGGTTTGGAATCTATAGTAACACCTAAGAAAATAGCTGATTCCGACACATTGAGAGTTTCTCCCTTAATTAGTAAACTAAAATTATGTTTTTTAACATTTTGTAAAGCAAACTCATTAAGAATTTCCAAGCAAATTAAGAATTTTCTTCAGTTGCGTTTACTTCTTTTGTTTGTTCATTTCAATTACTCAGATAGATTTTTTTATAATAAGCCTTCTTTTTTAGCCTATTTTGATTATTTAGACTTATATATTTTTTTGCTAATTCTATTAAAAATAATTTCATAAATATATTCTTATAGTTCAAGCAGGCGAAGCCGCGTCCGGGTCCGCTAGTATATGTATAACGCTTGAATTCAAAATATATTTTACAAGTGACATTCGCATTTATGTTAATAAAGATTACATGTCTTTCATTTTCATAGATATACCTTCATTTCATAGATATTATTATTCATAGACATTTCATATTTCATAGATAATAGTATTGCATTTAAATTGGTGCCCGCTGCCCAGTGGTGGTGGTGGTGATGGTGGTAGCGACCGTGACATTTGCACAATTACTCGTTTTAAATGCCACTTAATATAATCGAAAGCTCATAACTTGTTGATCAGATATAATGTATTTTTGTAATTACTAACTGTATTTGTCATACGCAGAGTAGTCGGTTAGCTTTTAAGTGATATTAAATTGGATCGTTTGCCCTTTAATCTTAACGTGCAGTTCTTTTATACATCTGTAAATCTGTTGATCTGTAAAACGCGTCGAGATAACAATAAAATTAAATAATATAAAAAATAAACGGATAAATAGGACCTTTTTAAAAAAAATTATACATATAATATTGTTTAAATAATAAATCTGAACAAGTACACATTTAAGTATAAATCATGATGACAGAGGATAAACCGCCATATAATATTATGAAGCCTACTTCAGCGATACCTCCGCTGTAAATAGACACGACAAGGAAGCTCTACGTGCGTTAATTACATGTCTTTAGGTATTTTTATCTTCGCTTGTTTCGCCTCGATTCCGCATTTATTTGGAGTAGGTAACAAGGGTACCTAGGGCTTCGAAGTGACACATATTCTAAATAATAATATACTTAAATTCAGCGACTTTTAAAGTGTTTATATATATTTTTATTCGATTCTACATTAATGAACTATAATATTTACAAGTTATCAATTATAATTCATAATGAAAAGTGATACAAATATTTAGTAGTGTTTATGGACTTATTTGGCGTGCCAACGAACTCTCATAAAACAGCAAAGCAAAAAGATAGCATTGTCAGCACTTAGTGTCACTTTGACTTTAATAATCTATACTATACTTGTATACTCGTATATAGAAAACGAAGTCGGATTTGTTACAACACTTATAACTCGAGATCTGCTGGATCAATTTTCATTGTTTTTGATTCGTTCGATTTATCTCCGCCCCAAATAGCAGAATACATCTTAAAAACAATGAAAAATCGACGAATACATCATTATTAAAAATGAATTATTTTCTTTATATGTCAAATAATGAAATATTAGGTCACCTTTAGTATTCATAATTTAATTTTCCTCAGAAACTAGAGCGCCAACTACAAATAAGTACAAACTTGATTAAGAGAGGTTCAAAGAAGATAGTTTATAGAACGAAATGCTCCGCCCCGAGGGAAATTTAAATGTTGAAATTTAATCTCTTGACTGATAGCAGCAGTGCAGCGGGGTGTCCTTACTACTGCTGATAAATATTATGTAAAAAGTTGTCGTTTTCTTGTGTTACAATTATGTAAAATTAATATTTTATACCATAGCTTTTAGTTGCGGCTTCGTTCTGTCGCAAAGGTTATCCGAAGTAGTGTCGGAAGTACAGATTATCCATCCATACCTATACTATAAATTCGAAAGTAACTCTGTCTGTCTCTTATTTTAATTATTTAGGCTTATACTTTCGCGGGTGTAGCCGCGTCCGGGCCCACTAGTATATATATATGGTCTACATAAAAGGACTTGTCCTCACTGACTGAGGTAAGACGCACGCACAGCCGTAACCGCTGTGCGTAGAAACGTGAAATTTGGACAGATGTTTACTGTCGTAATCTGGACATCCACTAAGAAGGGATTTTAAAAAATATTAACCCTAAAGGGGTGAAATAGGGGTTGAAGGTTTGTATGGATTTTTTTTTAAATCGCCACCGATTTTTATAAAATTTGAAATTGAGACCCTTTAAAATATATCATTGAACATGTGTTTCATGGTTTATTAGAATTCACCCCTAAGGGTGCAAATAAGCAGGCGAAGCTGCGCGCGTCCGCTAGTATTCTATAATAGTCTTTCTCAAAATTAGACCATTTTTTTAAATCGAGGCAATAGTTCCTAAGATTAGAACTCCAACCAATCAAACTTTTTAACTCTATGTACCTACACGTAGTGCAATGGCTGCTAGCTAAATTCCCACTCAAACAGTATTCGTTTTATTATATTTTGTTTCTTCGCTTCGATTAAATATAGCAATTGGCTTTGGCTATCCATCACCAAAGGTAAAAAAGTCAGCACTGACTTTTAAATAACTATTTAGGCCTACTCCACTAAAAGACGGGAGATACGATAATATAAGGCGAAATATATTATCTTTATAATATCTATACTTAAATAATTTACTTTATAACTTCAAATTATTATAAAAAAGACGAAAGATACAGTATGTTTGTTCTTTTGCATCGCAACTGTTTTGAATTCAATTACCATTCTAAGGAACGAATTATTTTCTTTTCATCAATTTGGTTACAATTATCTATGATCGCTGATCTCCGCAACTCAATACATTTAATCGGGAAGCTATTAATTATAAACAATTTAATTGCTTTGATTAAATTTAGTTGTCTGATTTAACTAATTACATTAAGCAAGTTCATTTCACGATGACCTACAGGATTTAATCTTCGAAAGTGCGGAGTAAGCACGTCCACTCTGAGCCGAGACCGACACCAAATGTGTACAGACAGACAGACAGACATACCTACATCCGGTTGACATTTACATATATAAACATTAAAGTATTTGTCTATTTGGACCGATTTCAATTTGTAACGGTGACCTATTCAAGTAGATAGGGAGGCGAAGAGGGGATTTTCGGGTTTTACTCGAGCGCGGCAGATTAAGATACTGGGGATTCCTTGTACTCCATATGTATGGCCGCGCGTCTAGGATTAAGGATCAGATTAGTAAAAAAAAATCGGACATTCTCGAGCGCATCATATTAAGGTAGGGTAAGTTAGTTACATGCTAAATCGTGTATATTCCACTAATCTGACAATTTGAGAGTGACGCAAAGGAAAACCGACTAGTTGTGGGTTCAATCTCCATTCCAGGAGATGAAATAGTTATTTAAATTTATATTTCCATTTCTTCGCTCTGGTGTCGAGGCAAAGCGTAGCGTTGAATTCTGCCACTCAACATGCAATGCCTCCTGAATTCGGCAGAAAGTGGGGAACGGAGTGTCTTAACATTGGGTTCCCTCTGTCTACCCTGCCGTGTACGGGATACAGCATGAAGCTGATTTATTTGATTTTAAAATTTTTAATGTGTTATTCGACTCTAACCGAAGTCTTCTTAGACGGTTTTGAAATATTTTTAATCTGTCTCTTAACGGTATTCGCATATTTCTTCAGAGAACTTCTTGGCATTCCGCTTGGAGCAGTGCCTCTTAACCCAAAGTTGGAAAAGTTTGAAATGCCTATTCATGTCCACCTCCGCTGTCTGATTTCTTCTCTGTCTAAAAAAACATATTTTTATGTTAAAAAGCTAAATCATATTTACCTAACATATTTTAACATAGGTTGTGACTGTCATGGCGCTCACCTAACCTCACTTTGGTAAGAAGACAAAGGGCTGAGTTAACTTCCACTGCTCAACATCCATTGCATCGAAAATTCGGCGGTGCGTTGGGAACGTAGTGTCTTGATACTAGGTTCTAGGTTCCCTCTGGCTACCCTTCTATATATTAAATTTCTTAATAAAATTAAATTAATTCATAATTTTATATGCCATTTATGGCTAATGTAACTTCTCATAATGATGCCAGTTGAGACACATCTCATAAGCTTGAGTAATGAGGACCCTTAATCTCCCCGCGAATAGTGGAGTAAATTTGCACAAATGCTAGTGTACTAACATTTTGAAACTCCCTTTGATTCTTTATTTTTGCATTTATAAGCAGCCTCAAATATGAGGTCAGTCGTAGAGCAGGGTATGCGACTGGTTGTAGGTTCGATTTCCACTCGGTGAAATGAAATATTGAATACTTTCATTATCTTACTGTGGTAACAAGGCTTAATGGGAACTTTAAATTTAATTAATTAGAGAGGTAGAATTTGTCTGTATAAGTATACATTCGTTAAAGTATGGATAGCTTTAAAACCGATGCAAATAAACTACCTATCGAATTCATGTTAATTAATAATAAATTTATGTCTGCGAGTTTGGGCTTAAAGTTATTAAATTATTTCTATAATACGGGAATTATGCTTATTAGAATGTTCATCGGTATTTAAATTACTTCGTGCTTACGATAGCCTCTATGCAACAAGCGTCCATATGAACGACACATAAAGTCCCATATTTGGTGATTAAAATAAACATAAATTAAATTATATATTTGTGCTCAGTTTATGTTATTTAAGGCATTCCAAAGATATAGAAAATGTAAAAAAATGTACCTAATCGTCGTCGCGGCGCAGTGGCCGACCGTCGAAACTGCATCTAATGACATCGATGGCTAGATATCTAAATTAAGATGAACGAATTTAAATTTCTATTTACTTTCTCACTTGTGTGTCGTCGATAATTATTCAAAATGTCGATCAATATATTGCAGTACTTACATATTATTTTGTGGTTTCAATATATCTTGTGGAAGTAGACAGCCATTCGCTTTTGAAAACTAAAAGTAAAAAATATTTGGAAAGAATAATAATAAAATACCACACCACACACCAATTGTATTTGAACCCCACGTCTACCCCCTTGTCCAAATACGTCACAATTCAATACAATTGATCGTTTCCTTCGCAAATATTAGTAATCTACGAAAATTTCAATAAATCTTATCGTTAATACGTTTTTATAATGAAAATAACAAGGATTACCGATATGATAGATAGACGATGCGATAGTCTATCGCGCGGATTAGCCGAGCCAAGGAGGGCTCTCACAGAACAAGCCAGCCAGCCAACCAGCAATAATGGACAATGGACCTGTCTTTCTCATTAAGGTCAGTTTTCTTTGAATATTGTAGGATCTAGGCGCTCTCTAACTACCTTTTAAGTTGTGGCACGTATCATTTCAGCCCATTTAAAAGTTCTCCTATTGTACTTCAGCTATTTGTATAGTTGTAATATAGTATATCTTATCGTTATCGAAGTTTGTTTTTGAATTATATTGATTATTTAATAATCGTTCGACCTTGAAATAATTAGCGGTTTCTATAATTGATTAAAGAAAATATTTATATATTACATTATTACATTATTTACATATTGTCTTAAAATCTATATAACTTTTTATTTCTGTATATTCACTTGGCAGGCTATAGAGGAGGGCAAAGAAACTTGTCTCAATTTTGTCTGTCTAATCTATATACATATAAATTCATATGTGAACAATGAACATACATATCAAAAACCAATAAAGGACACACTTGCAATGAGTGTCCTTGAAACAATAAAAAAAAGTCTAAAATTAAGGAAAAAATATTTCACACGTCAGAAATAATACGAATTTATATGATGCTAACTCAACCTTTTGTTAAATCGAGTTCGTTGGGTCCTATGAGATTGATTCAATAAAACCTTACATAGTTACGAGAGGTGCCAAAATTCAGTTATGATTTACGAATCGTATGTTCAAATTTGTTATCTATCAAGAAACTACCTTGTATATTTTTATAGAAAACTTATAACCCACGATAACGCCCAACTATAGCAGGTGCTACCAAATATAATATTTGACATAGGAATTGCTTCTTCCAACAAATAAGCCTTAAAAACATGAAATATTGATTCAATTTTAGTATCGGTGGTTAAAGTTCTTACAAATACCAATTCTTTGTTGATATTTTGATCCATAACAAAACGAACATACACCAATAATTTCCCTCAGGGGTCGATACAGACCTGCAAGCCACTTTGGGAATCACTATATGAGGACCCCTCATAATATTCAAATTCGTAACGCTTAGTTTTAGTTCACCAGATTGTCACAAGAGCCTATTGTTTATGAATCTAGCGATAAAAACTTTCAAACGCAAGTGTAACTTTAGCTTCGGCATATAGCTGAAAAAATGTGACTTAGATTGTAAATCAAAGAACGTTTATACACTTCAAGTAATGGATGGAATTCTAAATAGCTAAACATAACTGCTGGCAGCAGCTGCTGGATATTATCCTATGGATATTTTAGATCTGGCCGCATAGTTCGCGGATGCCAATACAAATGAAGGAAGTTCGCTTATTTTAGCTCTCTAATAAGGACTAGGGCCCAGTTGTGTCGAGGAGATGAATATAATGCGGCGTTGGATTACGCCACTCAGCACGTACTGCCTCCAGAATTCGGCGGAAAGTGGAGAAGGGAGTCTCTTAATACTAGTTTCCCTCTGCCTGCAATGCTGTGTGTGGAATACAGCGTAAAGCTGATTTTTTAATAAAGACTAGCATTTCACATATTTTATTCGTATTGACAGGTTGCTTCTGTGTTTTGAATCTAGATTGCATGAAGAATCTGTAGATGAATCCAACATGCTATTCGACACCTTTAATTATTATTTTTACTAAAGTAAACTTATGATATATTATTCAGTATTTACCAAATATTAATAAAATAGTCTATACAATAATCGCTGGTAATTTCTAGAAGTTAAATATAAACTCTTAAGGTGATGCCGATAAAGATCGAGAAAGTGCTCGTATAATCAACGGCCGATTGTTTGACTGTGTCTCGCCCATTAAACTTGGAACACGTCAAAACTAACCTTCGCAAAAACGAATACCGTTCGACCACAATGCCTCTGTTTACAAAATAACAATTTACTGTTTTGCTATTTTCAGTAGTATCGTTTTTAATTAGAATGTAGTTGAATGAATTCCAGAGTAGGCATTTTGTATTAGGTTGCGGAACCCAACGCCGCGCTTTCAGTAACTGGATCACATGTGAAAATTATTTACGTTCCCTGTATGGGGATTGAATCGATTACACCACAATGGCCGCAGCTTAAAAATAGTATTTTTTTTATATATTGCAATTATTACTTACTTTTTCGTTCTAATAAACAACTTGGTTGATTTTTTTATTATATTTTTTCTGCATATTTCGTATTATTATTATATACAATAATATATTTATAAACTGTTGAAACTATAACAACAAAAAATGAAGTCGGTCATGAAACTTTGTAATCGATTTCCGTTAGTTAATATTGCGTTACAATACATTTATTTTATTATCTCCATCCTTCTGCCTTATAGGCTATGTAGTGATCACCCGAGAGCGTTCATTAATGTATTTACATGACACACTACTAGGAGGGAATGAAAGTGTCTTAATGGGAACGGAATGTCTTAACTAGGTTCCCTCCGCTGTGCTCCGCTAGGCTCCCTGTTTTGTGCAGTATTCAGCGTTGGCACACACTAGTTGGCAGATGTTCTTATCATAACAGGGAACGCATAAATTGATTCCGATAGTAGAATTTGAAGTCTCAACTGTCATATTTATTGAACACATTACATGTATATTGTATACAAAACAAACATTGAACAGCGTGATCGATGATAGGCTCTATTCCGTCGTTCAGCTTCATTAATTGGCCATGCGTCGCGTCGGCGCGGTGACGTGCTGTGTGTTGTTTCAATACACGTGTAGTGATGTATTTGCTTACTTCAATACTAAATTTGTGTTCTGTTTTTAAAAATTATAACTTTTTTTGTATTTATTTGCGTATTTTTTTGTTATTCCTTTGGTTTTTTTTTTAATATATTTAATTTGCGGACGCGCGCAGCTTCGCATGCTTATTTGCACCCTTAGGGGTGAATTCTAATAAACAGTGAAACACGTCTTCAATTAAATATTTTTTAGAGTCTCAATTTCAAATCTTATAAAAATCTGTGGCGATTTAAAGATTTTTCCATACAAACTTTCAACTCCTTATTGGCTCCCTTAGGGGGTAAATTCTAAAAACCGTGAAACACGTGTTGAATTAAATATTTTTAAGAGTCTGAATTTTCAATTTTATAAAAATCGGTGCCTATTAAATTTTTTTTCCATACAAACTTTCAACCCCTATTTCACCCCTTTAGGGTTAAAATTTTTCAGAATCCCTTCTTAGTAGATGTCCAGATTATAAAAGTAAACATCTGTTCAAATTTCACGTTTCTACGTACAGCGGTTACGGCTGTGCGTGCGTCTTACCTCAGTCAGTGGAAACAAGTCCCCCACCATCACATACAAGTACATAATAATGTTCGACGACATTATTTACATATTTAGCCACAGGATATAGATACTACAAAAATTTGATGACTAATAGTACACAGAAACGATTGGATTAACATGATATTTTAGACGCAAATATCGATAAAATGAAGTTAATGATCAATGATCTTTTTATTGATGTTGTATGGCTTTACGGAATGTTGCCCATTGGAAGTTATGAAGGTGTATATAACGATGTCACGTTTTCTGTCTGGGAGCGAGCCCAGCTTCAGGGAATATACGATACAAAACTAAGCAATAAATAAATATATTTTTTTACTTTTAATATCTGTGGTATCTGTGGTAATACAAATGAAAAGAAATAAAAAATAAACAAAGAGACTGGATATTTATCGTCTTCTTATTTTATAGAATCACTAACTGTCAATTATTCTCATCCATATCTGCTAGATTTCCACCGAAGCTATAAATACATATAAAGAGAGACCACATTCCGACAGTCTCGTAAGAAACGACTCCCGTTTTGTATCGTAGCGATGTCGGTTGTTTCTTACTTGGTACTTAATGTTATTTATCTTGTTATTACATACTTTTTGTTTACTGCACATAGTAGGGTAGGCAGAGGGACTTAGGAGCCTGAATTCTGGAGGAATTCTATGTTGATTGGCGGACCTCAACGGCGCTTTGTCACGTTATCAGTGAAGAAATAAAAATATAAATATTTCATGTCCTCCGGTGGAAATCGAACCCACAACCTGTCGCGCTTACAAGCGCACGCTTACGCCACTGGGTCACAATTAACATCAAATTAATTAACAATATACATAAGTTGTTAAATTCCTTACAACTTACTAATGGTTATGCACATTATCTTGATTGACTTGCAAAAGCAGGCTACTGTTCAATGGTAATATATAATTTAAAACGTAAATACCATAATAGCATAATTAAGAAGTTACTTGCATGTGGCTACATATACAGACTAATTGTAGAATTGATTTTCGTCCCTCAAAATGCAGTTTCCAAAATAAATTAAAAATAAAAAAGAAGTTTCTTAACATTATGCTCTTTCTCTGCCTTCTACTTTTATTTCTTTAACAACAGTTCTATAAGTCTAGATACATTGTGTCTAGAGTCTAGAGACATTGTGATTGTTGTTTTAATTTAGGTATGCTCTTGATGGAGAATAAATATTTACAAAATTCTAATTAAATATATATTATCGAAACGTGAGAGGTTTACGCACGAAAGTAAATAGCTTTTATCTAAAAGTACTAGCTAATAATTATGATGTTATAGTTATGACTGAGACTTGGCTTAATGAAACTGTATTTCATCATGAGCTAATTGATCGCAAATATAATATATTTAGACGGGATAGATCCTCTTCTTTATTTTGTTCTCATAAAAAAGATGGCGGTGGCGTAATGATAGCTATATTAAAAAAGTTTGAAGTAATTCGCAATATTAACAGAGAGTATTCGTGTGAAGACCTCTGGATTACTTTAAGATTAGGTAAGAATAATATTGTTAATATATACGTAATCTATATCCCACCACCATTGAACGATTGTTACGTTGACACTTTTTTACGAAATCTTTCATATGTGCTGAAAGAGCTTAATAAAAATTCATCCACAATGGTAATAGGTGATTTTAATTTGAGTGATTTACTGTGGGAGTATAATATAAGTAAGTGTTTTTTAACATCAGAAAACCTTATAGTAAATAACTTTTTGGACAATATCTTTTATAATAACCTTTACCAATGTAATAATGTTTCGAATTGAAATGGCAAAATGCTCGATTTGGTCTTCTCCACCGATCCCGCTTACTTTACTATAAACCATGCTTCAGTAACTTTAATACCATCAGAAATTCATCATCCTCCTTTGGAAATCTCTTATCATTCGTCGTCAGGTAGCAGTCTTAAATACAATAAAATACCGTCATATAATTTTACAAAATGTGATTATGAGCCTCTGAACTCTGTTTTGGAATCAATTAATTGGACTTCTATTTGGGAAGGAGATTTGCATGTTGACGATATGGTTGAGAAGTTCTATTTAACTTTAATGCCCATTATTGATAAATTTACCCCTCTTAGAAAGCCACAAAATGAGAATTTCCCTAGTTGGTTTTCTTTGTCACTTATAAAAGCACTCAAAGAAAAAGCCAAATATCATAGAAAGTATAAAATGTATGAAAACTCTATGGATAATTTAAGTTATATTATCTTAAAAGATCGTTGTGAACTATTATTAAAGGAATGTTATAGTAATTTTAAAATTAATGCTCCTATTCATCTGCGACGAGATCCATTGTATTTTTGGAGAATTTTCTAAGAAAAAAAAAATAATTGTACTTCGATTCCTAATGAGATGAAGCGGTGAAGAAGATGAAGATGAAGCGGAAAAAGCGGTTGGAGGACAAAAAATTTGTAATCTTTTTACCAAATATTTTCAGAGTGTTTATAACCTAAACCAAAGCACTTCCACATCCGTAGTAAGAACATCTTATACTACAATGGATAATAAGCTATCATTTGGCAAAATGATTGTAGATGAATTGATTGATACTGGCAACACTGGTCTAGGCAACATGTCAAATTAATAGCTCCTCAATTTTAATTATAAAATGTGTATTTAATAGTATTAAAATATATAATTTACTGTATATTTTGTGAAATAAACTAATTAAGTG
>DWNA01000755.1:0-19221 GCA_018249835.1 Heliconius besckei | reverse complement strand
TTGTCTCCTTATACGTCTTTTAATTTTTTATACGCATTAAAAATATACGATTATGACCTATATACATTTAACTACCATATTCAAAAAATGTGACTTATCACCTTTATCCATGAATATCTTTAATGGTAATATTATTTATGTTTCACTCTATATTAACATTTTAACTATTTTTATAACAAAGTACTCACACATCCATTTTACGAGAAAGTCCGCCAGTACAAGCTCCTTCTAATCTTAACACAAAACAATTTATTAAATGCTTATATAATTTATGATCACTGGTTAAAATTAAATCTCTAGACCATTAAAAAAGTAATTATTATAAAAACATGACGACTTATTAACACAACTAATAAACTGTATCTATTCAAATAAAGTGTATCTATTATATGATGCATAGTTATGAGTTAATATATCTATCTATGTAACATTTAAAGTTTATTTATAGGGGTATAGTTTAGTAGTTTAATATAGTATATGTATAGGGTTTTTATTATTGTATAACATTTAGGAACCCAAATAACGTCCTAACATTAGCCGTCTGTCAAAATAATACGCAAAATATAGATACAACAGAATTACAAAATCACTGAGTTCATATTTTTGGAAGCGTTTTTACTTTTTATGTATTTTACGCTTGTTAGACGTTTTTATGATAATTTGCTTTATTTTTATCGAAAATTCAATCTGATTCATTTTAAAATTATATTGTTAGCTAAAAGTACATATATAAGAATAGAATTGAATATTTTAGTCATATGACTTTAATTCTAATCACCACATACTCAAAGGTCAAATAAAAAATTATCAATATCTGTTTGATCTTATCAAATACGAATTAATATTATATAGTTTTTACTCTCGTCATACGTATCATTTGTTAATAAAGAATCTTTGTATTATATCATTAATCTAAGAACAGTGTAATGTCTACAATTATATTTTATCTTTCTTTACTTAATTTACTGCTTGATATGTGACTAAAAAATTAAATGTATGTACATTTTTCCATTCTTGCAGAGTGATAGTGCCTTTATCTTTCATTTTTTTAAAATCGAACACAATAACAGAATATAAAAAAATAAATGTGAGACAGTACAAGAGGTGTAGGCTAATTGTCAAAAAGCAGTATAAACCGTTTTGGACGGCACAAGTGACGTTACACCTACACTGTATATAAACACTCACACAAATACAAAGCTCAGCTTAGACTTCGCGGACGGTTCTTCTTTTTACATCATATAATTATAGTAGTAGTCTTTACCTTTTATCTTTAATCATTGTAAAAGTATAAAAAAGTTCTAAATACTTTTATAATTTTATATGTTACTAGCCACTCACTGGCTTCTTCCCCTTGAAATTCGTTAAATGCTTCACTGATTTTATTATTTTAATTGGGGTCAAAGCGAATATCTAGCAACTTCTTATAGTTATCGGGTTATGTGACATTTCATGATAATTTATAGTAGTGACCGCACTCTATCTGTACAAGTGTACGAATTGTTTTTTATTAGCAAGTAATTTATTTTTATTTCTATATTTTTTTACATTATCGGTTAAATAAATATTCAATATCATCTGTATTTAGGAAATGAAAATTATCCACTCCCGTAAGTGCGAATCAAAACTATAATCGTTGCATTTGTAGTCAGAGCCCTGAAGCTGCGCGACGACGACCTCCAAAGTACTATTATACTCATAAAAGAAATATTGTATTTTTTTTAATTATCTTAAAAAATATGATACTAATAATATCAGTACAGTACAGTATTAGTAATATTAATATTCTCTATATCTTTTTTGCAATATAATTGTCTATTTTATAAAATAATGAAAGCTATAATGAAAGCAAGATCAATTTAAACCTGATTTCTAATGGTTGATTTTGCTATTATACAAAATTAAAATCAATTTATATGGTCTATCAATTCTATGCAAATCGACCCATAAAATGTATTCTTGAGGCCAATCATGGCGCAGAGCATAAAATGTGACTCTAAAATCGACTGGTTCTGAGTTTGATCCCCACTTGGGGAAATTAAATATTAAATTTATATTTTCACTTCTTCGCTTTGGTACCAAGGCAAAAGTATGGAGCTGAATTCTGCCATCCAACTTATATTTAAGTCATATGAGATAAAACCCCTATAAGTTCTTAAAATATTTAAATATTATATTTAGCTACTAATAATTGATGAATAATCAATCGATGAAAGTCAAACGCAATATCTATAGAAATTAGCTGTTTAAATTCGTCATGTTTTTATAATCAATAAAAATATTTAGCTTTAAACATTATTTAAATAATATTATGTCAAAATTTTTACACATTTTATATTGATTTGTATCAAATATCAAGTTGCTTAAATGACCCAAATGACTTGTTTCTACAAAAGTTACCTTCATTGATGCTGACATGGTGATTGATGTTCTTGCAAATATGCTTGATTGATTGTATATAAAATAATTTTTGTATCGCCATTTCAGAAAACTTTCGGTGTTCATAGTTTCGGAGAAATTTACGAAAAAGAAATTACTTTTCAATGAATAATTAATTCGATGGGGAGAGCATTTGAGTATTTTTCCCCTGGAATAAATTCCTTATAAGATACTTAGGCCCGCCCGTGTATCGAAGTTGTTAACCCTTGCAATTGGGTCACACCTCTAGCACTACCCTCTTCAGGTAAGAGGTGCCGGGCCTGTAGGAATAAAATACAAGGCATTAATTTCGTGAATTTCACATGTGAGCCATCGAGTGCACAGCAGCTCATAGCTCCAGGAGCTGCACATGGAGAGAAAATAAAACAGACAATTATGAATACCTTAAATGTGTGCAATAAAGCAGCACGATGGCTCAAGTGAGCTTAGAACTAATAATAAATGATATTGTGAGCCTACCTTGAGCAAAGTATTGATTTCCCTCAATGACGTAATTGGAAATCCTTCCTTTTCCTTTTCCATTTTAAGTCGTTTAAGAGCGACTATTTCGTCGCTTGTTTTATCACGCGCTCTGTAAACAACTCCATATGTGCCTTCCTCGATTCTATTGAGACATTGAAACTCCTCAACAGATCGACATCCCTATAAATGAAAGTTGATTAGCAAGACAAATAATAGCATGGTACATTGCAAAATTATAATAAATAGCTAATTCTAAAATGTTTTGAGACTTACACATAATTTGATGTTCCAAGAACAGTTAAGGTTCGTGTTAAATTCACTTTACTGTTTTTTAGCTAAATACATCATATAATATTCATAATATTACATAATAAGGAAATAATGATTAAACTAGTGAAGTTATGTTGAAAAAATATAAAAGAAATAAATACCTGTAATGCGGGAAAGTATGGTGGTAATGCATTCATAGCCTCTTCCCTAAGCTTTGCTTCTTCATCATCTTCTTGGGATTTTTCTTCTTCAATATTAACTTTCCCATTTTCACCAGGTGGAGGAGGTGAAAATGAATGTGATCTGCTTCTACTTTTTGACCTTGACTGTGATCTAAAATATTTATTTTATATTTAAAACTATACAACTTAAAAGTATGCATGTATAGTTGGGTTGGAAAAACAAGGGTGTGAATGAGCATTTTAAAATAACATCCTCTTTAGGAACACAAAAATGGAAAAAGGAAAAAATCATCATTTAAAAAGAAAACTTGAAATAATCATTTCATGTCAATTATTCTAAAAGATAAAAATGTGTTATTAAAAATAATAATAACTAGAACAGGCGATAGATACTACTTAATTATTAAATTTTACATTTTCTCTACCTCACAGATCCATGTGATGATGGACTTCTATGAATTGATTTAGGTGATACTGAAGATTTGGAATTTGGTCTGGACTTGTGAACTTCATCTACTATCTCTTTTTCATCTTCTTTATCTGATTTTACATCTTGATTTTCATCTGCAGATTTAGAATCCGCATCTGATTCTGAATCACTGTCTGTGCTTTCATCAGTGTCTGAATTAGTATGTTCGCCTGGAATTCCATTATAAAAAAAGATGTTAAAGAAATTCATATGTGCAAAAACCTAGGTTATAAATTATTTATATTTAGAGCCATAGTGGCGCAGCGGGACAGTGTCAGACTGAAAATGAGACAGTTGAGGGTTACACTATCACTCAGGGGAGTGAATTTTTTCCATTTCTTTGCTCTGGTAAACAGACAAAGTACAGCATTAATTTCCATCACTTGACACTCAATGTCTTGAAAGATGGGTGGAAAGTGAGGTTTGGAGTATCTTATGTATAACATACATTATTAATAATTTTCTTTATTTCTAATTATGAAAATTATTAATTATAGTTGCAACAGCATTTGATAAATAAATATGTTAAATTAAAAAATCAAAATCATACAAGTATAACATTTTCTCTTTCTCCATAGCAAAACAATTGTTTAAAGAAGAAAGGATATCGTAAAACTTGCAAATACTAAAACATTAAACAAGTTCAATGCCAAAGTATTGTAACAAAAATGCCAAATAATTAGTATAATAGCATACAAATTTACATTAAAAAGTACAGTTATAATATCAGCTTCAACCTTTTCCCGCGCACAGCAGGGTAGGCAGAGGGAACCTAGTGCTAAGACACTCCATTCCCCACTTTCTGCCAAATTCTGGAGGCATTGGAGTTGAGTAGTAGAACTCAACACCCCACTTTGCCTAGACACTAGAGCAAATAAATGCAAATATAAAGGTAAATAAATATTTTATTTCCTCGACGTCGCGTTACAGCCTTATGCCGCAGCGCCACGACGGTCGCACACGGCAATCATCACAGTATTACAGTTGAATAAAAAAAAATGTTTACCCTCTTCTGGTTCAGAATGGACTGAATCACTTTTCATTTCTATATCACTAGCATCTGAAACAGTTACAACTGAGTCCCCATAGTGTGGGGAGTGATCAGTTTTATTCTTCTTTGTTGAAGCCTCGTCAGGTGAAACAGACCTTTTCTTTCCACGGCGTCTTCGGTCTTCACGTCGAGCTTCAAGCTCTATACGGGATTCATGTTTTCTTTTAACCATTTCACGTTCTAATAAAACAAATTACAGAAAAAAATGTATGGATGTAATACTTAACCCATGTATTACTTACTATACATGAGGTAATAAAACAATATGTTCAGGTGAAGAATGACACTTCAATGTATTATTTTAAATTTGCAGAGTTGTTTTAAATAAAATAAAGTTTTAAATAAAATCATTTTAAAAAATCTAAGACCTTATAAGCAACAAACTATAAATATTAAATCACAAAAATTAAGTGGTTAATTAATAACCAATATTTTGAAACATTGTGTTACAAAAATTTTAAGATAAAGTTAAAATCTAAGCATTATTATACCTGCTTCCAATAGCCTCTTTCTTCTTTCTTGTTGATGCTTATCAAGTGAAGTATGCCGATCTGAATTTCTTTCCCTATCATAGTCCACATGTTTTTTACTTTCTTTATCATAATTTTTGGCGGGATCCTGGCATTGTAATTCCTTTGAAATCCTTTTACTAAGCAATCTACTTCTTAAATCTTCTAATTCTTTATCACCTGATGTTTTGTCCCTATTTTCCTTTTCACTGTTTTGAGCTCTTCCATCCTCTGCTAACAGTCTTAACCTATTTTCTATTCTATCAGGTTCAGCACGTTTTCTTTCAACATCTGCATATTTATACTGACGATCACGGCTAATATATATTTCCCGCTCCCTTTGTACATCCTTATCTTTATATATTTCTTTTTCTCTGTAAGCTTCCTTGGGTCTACCACCCTCTCTGTAAGATGTGTCTCTGTAAACTTCTCGCTCTCTGTAGTGTTCCCTCTCTCTATAAGGATCCTTTTCACGATATATGTCTTTTTCCCTATAAACATCTTTATCCCTTATTTCTCTTTCCCTGTAAATTTCCTTTTCTCTCATGTCTTTTTCACGGTAAACTTCTTTTTCACGATAATATTGTTTATCCCTATAATAATCTTTAGGTATATCGTCACGCTCCATTACCTTACTAAATTCACGTTTCTGTTTATCCGATTTATCACGTTCCCTGTTGAAAAAAATAAATATTTTGTTGTACATCCCCAGAGCAAGTCAGACCTTAAATAATATGATAGTTATTAATAAGATAATATAAATAAAGAACTCGAATTAATGTTACGTTATTTGGCATACGTATCATAAGTATTGAACTAACCTGTAAAGATGTTTTTTTTCCTTACGAGTTGTTTCTTTATATCTGTCTTTGGCAGAACGTTTGTGAGATCTTTTATCTCGATGAGAACGAATCACGGCTTGCGGTGGTTTTATAACTAAGGAATCTGCATTGTCTCTATCTTCATCAGATAGACTAAAACAAGACATTAATATTATAAGTAATACAAGAACATGAAATAGGCAATCACTGGATCAATATACCTAGGTACCTTACTTCAATTGAAAAGATTAAAATACGTTTCAAAAGGAAAACCTACCTAAAATCCATCTCGTCTTGTACAGGACTACGTGCTAGTTCACCATCTTCGCTTTGATCATCTTCGTAATTGCTCATGGTACAATTATACAATTTCACTCTTTCAATGGAAAGAATCTCTTAACAATATGTTAAAAAGTTTTTTAATTTATCTGAGTAAGAAAACTTCAAACAGTTTCAATAGAAATGTAACAATTATGGTTTATAGAAAAACGGAAAAAATAAAACGCCACCAACACTACAAACTTTATAACTCAATCGCCATTTTGTTATTATGACGAAACAAGATTTGGATTTCGGAAATACTAAAGAACAGTAATGAATGAATGATTTCACATACAGAGTAAATATAATGGATATTTAAATAACTTTAATTATTCGGTAAAGTATCGTGTATGTAATACGTTAAGACAAGAATCGAGTTGCTCAGACGAATAATAATATTATATATACGAATATTAATATATATTTTTAGATATTAACATTGAAATCTGTAAGTATAGTATATACTATACTGACTATCGTTAATTTTATTGTTTTTATTTCCATTATTAAATTGAAATTAATAAAATTTAAGATACAAATCCAGGTACTTAAGACTTCAACTAATTTTTTTGATTTTTATTTTGTTTCCGAATTTTAATATAAAAATTATACTACTAAACTAATATGAGTTAATACTAGTCTTACATTAATTATTATATTATTAAAAGCGCTCATAATATCATATTACAATTCAAAAATATAAGGTTGGTTGGTTATAATTTGGACTGTATTATGGTAAATCGGAAATCCATATGGGGTGAATATAATATAATTACTATTAGTAAGTATAAAAAGATATCTATGGAAATATAAAGAGATATTTAAAAATTCACGATTTCTTGAGTGGTTTTCATTTCTTTTTAGTAGTCAAAGAGATCGGAGCGCTTAAAGCTCTACTTTCTGTCCGTTTCACTTCCTGTATCACCGATATTATATTCCCTAAAGGCAACCCAAGTCTTCTTTTTTTATCTCCACAAAAAACATTACTAAACATTTTATCTCCTTCTTTCACGGAACTGAAGCGTGACTTCATCTTTATCAGTACGTTCGTCTAGTGTTCTGTCACTTCTTCATATAATTCTTAAATAATAATAATACTTCAACCATTTCCTTTTTCACAAGTGGCTAAGCTGCTGTGTTGGAAGCACTTATTCCGCTTTGATCGAAGGATCTTAAAACTTCCAGTTTCCTATGCGATAACTCAAGACTCCAAGTTTGGACGTCTCGTGCGGCTGCTTCAAAATAGAAACAGATCCCTTATTCTAGCTACGACTACATATTGGTTTGTTCCTAGGACCCCTAAATATACTGATCCACTAGAAATAAGTCAATGATACTTTTCACGCTAAGCATGTAGAAGAACGTGCGAATGGATCGATGACGAAGGAATAACAAAAAATATTTTTGAAGGAAAAGTGAGCGGTAACAAAAGGAGGAGACCTCGGTTGACCTTTGAAAACAATACTGCAGGAAGGTCACGTAAAAAGCATGAGGAGGGCATGTAGAAGTTAATAATAAACAAATTCTTCTTTATTTGGATCTAAAAATAACATAGGTACAATATTTAAGAAGCTCTATAATGACTGCATTAGTGAGAACTGTGTTGCAGCCATTATCGCCCACCTCAAAAGGACAAAGTAGTAAGAAAGTTCCATACTATCTTATTTAAAGTAAGGGCATGCAAAGTTAATGACAGTGGACGAGACGAAAGAGGTTTGTAGAAAGCGTAGAGTTTACCGCTCCGTTCTCTCTGACCTTCCCACTAGTAATACAGTGTGAAGCTAAGTAAGTATTAATTTCAATTCTTTACATATATGTGTCATTGTTGGTACCACAGCATCATTTTCATTTAGATGCTTATCATTCATTTATCATTCTATACTAATTATCATTGTCCATATCAACACATTTTTACGAATTCCATTTTTTTAAATAAATAGGGATAGTTAAGCTTTACACGCTGGTTTTAAAACAGACGTATTATTTGGTTAATAATAATAATTTTAGGAGAACTGTCATAAAATCTTTATGTAAATATAGGATTCATTCTGAATGCTTCTAGTATAGAATAAATTTATTGCTATAAAGAATAAAATCAGTAGATATTATAAAAAAACTTTTCTCGACGTATTAAACCCATTTTATCGGTACCGTATGATATATAGTATATATTATATACAAGACATTGTGTGTGATATTCTATCAGCGTATAAACATTGACTCATATAAATTAATTATCAGTCTGTATTTTTAAGACATTTTATAAAAATAATTTGACAATTTCGATATTTTCGATAACTCTGTGTATTCTGTGGTCCTGTGCTCTTAAGTCTTATTGACTTCAGACGTGTTTGTTTTCGTATTTTGTTTGAGACTTAAAATTGAAATAAAACTTTTGATCATAAAATATTATAAAAAAATCAATTTATGTTTATTTGACGATTTAGAATAAATGAATAATGGTAAGTATAGTCAACTATATTATAATATGTATACTATTATGTACCTAATCGTAATTACTACTATAAGGGAAGACTTAAAACACAAGGTTAACAAATTTATTAAAGTATACTAGAATAATGAGATGTTAGAAAGAATTAGTAAAATCATACCGTAACAAATTTTTGTGATTTTCAGAATAATAAACTTTTAAGTTCTATAGCAAATGCAATAGATAATAAGGACGACGTAAAAAAACGAATAGATACTGGTAAAGCAGTTCTCCGTGAGTTACAATGTTGTGTAGAAAATTGCCAAAACCGTTTTGGAGGTAAATCCGAATTGGCAACAGAAGATGACATAAGGTATAACAAGACCTATCTCAATACAATAAAAAAACATCTCTCACAATGTACTGAGTTAAAATGTAACATTCAATTAATATTGTTTTAGAATAGTCAATTTATGTGAAAAGTGGGAGAAACTCCTCAGTCATGGACTTAAGACAAACCTCTCCAATTCAACACTTCAGAATTTTGTTTCAGCTGGCTTAAATTTCACTTTTAATATATTCAATGTTGGTATGTGTTTTTTGTGAATGAATGCTAAACTTTATTTTTATACCTTATGACTATACATTTGTAAAATAATAATACTTGTATATAAGTATAATAAAACTTAATTTATATTTATTGCTCTTCAGGTAATTCACTGTGGAGTTATACTTGTCTTCATCTTACAAAACACGAAAAAGAAAGATTTAAAATTCTATCCAATATCAACACTCCTTTAGGCTACTTCAGGGCTTTCCTTAGAGCTTCCTTGAATGAAAGATCCTTAGAAAGGTAATCTAAGACTTTTCTAAACATGCTAAATTCAATTAAGTAAAGAGGATACTCTATTTCTTAATGTTCTTGAGGCCATTGTGGTGCAGTGGCACTAGGATCTGACTGTAATGCAATGGTTGTGTGTTCGATCCCCACTCAAGGAAGAGAAATATTTATTTATGTTTATATTTCCATTTTTTCGCTCTGGTGTCGAGGCAAAGTGCGGTTCTGAGTTCTGCCTCTCAACACAGAATGCCTCCAGAATTTGGAATGGAGTGTCTTAACACTAGGGTCCCTCTACCAACCCTGCTGGGTGCGGAATACAGTGTGAAAATGTTTTGATTTCATGATAATTTATTTCTTAATGACATTGTTTATCTTTTCTTAAAAATTAGATATTTGCAAAGCTGGATATCTCATGGTCTTGTAACAGAATATTATGATGAAGGTGCATTTATTAGGAATCCAGAAGCAAATTTACTTCCTAGTATGGCTTCAGGTAAAAATAAAAAAAATATCATGTTAGTGATACTGGCAATATATGTATCAAATATATATTGTATATAAATATATTTGATTTTTATTATTACAGGCTTATCAAGTGTTTTATTTGCATTATCCATTGACAGAGCAGAATTGAATGAATCACAACAATTGAGTCACATAAACAAAGTTGAGCTTGTAATACCACTACCTACACCAATAAAAACTTCGGGTAAATCAAAGAAAAAACCATTAAGACAAGTTATATCTTTCGATAAAAAAGAAGAGAAAAATGAAACTAAATCAATAAAACACACGGAGCCAATTAAGAATACAAGTGGTTCATTTTGGAATAGTGCACCTGCTACATGTTTGAATTCACCAGATCCAAAAACAACTCCAAAGGTCTCCACCAGTGAACCTACAAGCTCAAATTGTAAAACAGGCATTCGTCATTTTTTTCCTGATAGTGTGAAAGCAATAGAGAACCCTTTACAAATACTCTCAAAATTATCGGAAAGTGCCAAAGAAATATTTTCTGGTTCTCAGAGTAGCATTGACAAAAATACAATGTTCAAAGATGACATGTCAGATTTGAGTGTAAATTGCTTAAAAATATATGAAAGTGATAGTGAAGAAGTTGCTGGAAGTATAGATGGCAGTACTTCATGCTTAGAACTTTGCTTCACTGAAGATGAATCTGCACCAGATGACAAAAGCATTAATTCTGTATTAGAATCTAGAGAAAAGGAGTTTTATAATTTACAAATGAGATATAATCAGATTGATGCTATAAGTAAAGAGAAGATTTACAAGTTAGAGAAACTTGTGTTAGATTTAAGCAAGTAGGTATAGTTCATAATAAGATATAGAACATACATTTATTTAACATATTAAAATAATTTTAAAATATTTTTAGAGAAAACAACCGATTAAAAGATCAATTGAGAAATTATATGTCAGCGGTTGAAATGGGCAAGGCTCTAAAAAGTAACAATGACCAAGATGAAGAAGTCAGTCAATATGAAAGGAAACTAGTGCAGGTTAAAAAACTTTTTTATAATTTGTTTGTTATCAAAATAATAAATATATAAATTCCAAATTATGTAATATATACAAGGCCATCTTGGTCTATGGGCACAGTATCTGAGTGTAAACAAGACAGTTGTGGGTTCAATTCCCATTAGGAAAATGATTTATTTTCATTTACAGGCTTTGGTAACATACAATGTCTCAAAAACCGCATAAGGAATGGAGTATTGTAACACTGGGCACTTTCCTCTGCCTACCCTGCCATATATTGGGTATAATGTGAAACCAAATAAAAAAACAAAAATAAAGTTATATAAGATAATATTTTAAAGATTTAAGACTTATTTTCATTCATAGGTTGCTGAAATGCATGCTGAGCTAATGGAATTTAATCAACATTTGCAAAAACGCCTTCAAGATTTGGAGAGTTCAGGCTTGGAAATTTTAGATTTTCCAGAATCAAATGTAAAAGCTTATATTCCCAGTGCTTTCCTGGTTGGAAAGAAGACACAGTCTTACCATGTATATCAGGTGAGAAATTATATGTATGCAATCAGAACAGTTGATGCCATTCTGGGACATCATCTGGCTGTAAGCGTAATGATTATGAGTTCTTCCCCCAATCTTTTCCGAATTTAAGACTGTTGTGTAGTGTCCGTCCGTCCTTAAATTCGGATGTATAATGGAGACAAATAAAATATTTTTATGTTCAATTGTTCAGTTTTGCCATTTGGTAAGACAATGTTATTTGTTCCAATGCTCAAAAAGCAATATTTCTAGGAAGGTGAGATATGACGTATGCTTCCTCCTTAAAAAAGTAATTATTGTGATTTACAGATATTTCTTAAAATTGGACAAGAAGAATGGAATGTGTACCACAGATATGCAAAGTTTTATGAGCTACATTCCCAACTAAAGAAATGCCATCCTGACATAGCTAATTATAAATTTCCGCCAAAGAAGACTTTAAGAAAGCGAGTAAGTGCTAAATATAATTAATTTCGACAAACTTAAATAATTAAAAAAAAATCACTAATTTTTAATAGTTTGCTAGTGTTTTTAAAATTTTAATATACAAAGGTTTCCTGTGATCTTAGAACATAAGCAATCTAATCTTGCATAAAAGGTTCAATTGGCGTTAATACAGTAACACATCTATTTTTATCATAACTATTCTTATTTCACACAAAACATAAGTTTATAAAAGTATTTGTGGGAAAATTCTGTTAAGAATGATCAGGTTCACAAAACCATTTCCATAGCTCACAACTTGTTTATAAAAGAAATAAGCAAAATTACAAAAATATGAATATGTAACGGCAGGACGCGCGGGTGGTGGAGGCGCGGCGCGTAGCTCTGCAGGATTACCTGCGGCACGTGCTACTGGCGTTGCCCGAGCTGCGCGACTGCACCAGCCGGGCGCACCTCGTCACCTTGCTGCCCTTCTTCGGGTAAAATATAACGTCGGCTTAGAGTGTGAACATGTTCAATACATGTTTTGTTGTTATGTACCCGTATATTTTTATAGGTGTAAGAAATAATTATAATTTTTAACAAAAAAAACTGACTTGAACCGGAACAAGAACAAAAAAGGTACGGACGACTAAAGTCTGTGGTGCTTAACAAGTCATTAAAAAAAACTAATTCTTAACAATTATCTTTGGGTAGCAGTAATTTGTAAAAATCTCCCTACAGAGATGCCAACAACATAAATAGTTATAACGAGCGTATAAGAATTCGGACGTAGCTTGATAAGAACGTATGACTTAGAAGTTAGAGAGCCTGGTTGGTTCCCAAGAGGCGCGGGTTCGTGTCCCGCCATGTTTAAATTGTTATACATTATCTAAATAAACATGTTTTTTTTCTTTCCAGAATTTCTTCCTCTGGAACTGAAAATGGCTTTAATACCACATTAACACGTCAACAATCCAACGAATCTACTTCTACGTTTGACCCACTTTGATATTAATACCAAAATAAATAATTAGATATGTTTATATATTTTGATACTAGTATTCGTCAACACAATTGTGTGATGTGGGTTCAATTCACGCTTAGAGGATATAATTATTTTATATTCTGACTTCTTATAAGATAAATTGCGACGTTGCTTTCCACCACTCAATTCGCAACACTCGCTAGAGTATCTTGGCATTAGGTTCTCTCTGCCTACCCACTAAAATGGCATAGTAGTACCTATAATATCTATTTAGCATTCTATGATGTTTGTAAAATATTCTTTTTGTTATTTTAAGACGTCGCGTGTTTTGTATGTAACTTTAGGTAAAAGTTATTACTTGAAATGTATTATGATTATAAAGATTATATCTACAATTATTAGTCTAATATTTAATGACTTCGCCCGTGGGCCCTATTTATTTTTAATCCTTCATGTTTATTTATTAAATACACTCGTAAGTGTAAAATATTTATACTTTTAAGTACTAAATATTTATTGTTATGAATTTGTAGTGATAGCTTGATGTAAATTATTAAATAAACGGCGTCAAAGTTATAATTATCCAGCTATAACTTATTCTTAATTTATAATGTACATGAAATAATAAGAATATTGCCGATTGATTGAATTACCGTTTTGCCTTTTATACATAGTATTTTACTAAAAATACCTGCTTGTTAAACATAATTATTATAAAATGTCAAATTCAAGGCAAGCTTTTCGTTTTACAATATTTTCGAAATGACTTACGTATGTGTATCATTTTGATTAGTTATTGTTAGTAATGACTTTAATTAAAGCTACAGTGGTCTAAATGTGAATAGATATATCTATAGATAAATTATACTAATAGAACTAGTTTTTATAGAAATGATATTTTTTTCATTAAATGATTAATTCAATTTCTATGAAAACAAAACATTTTTAATTAGTTAAAAAATTATATTGTAATATTATATTATTTTTGTACCCGATAGTGTAGAAATTAATTAATAAATTTTTGATTGCTATAATAAAAATAAATATAATAAAAATAAATTTTCAAAGAATTTCCAAATAAATGAGATTGATATGTATTATAAAAAAGTCTATGAATCGAAGAATGTTATTATGGACTACTTTAAAATGTTGCTGTTTTAATAAACATTCTCGCGTATAATAATTTGTTTTATAGAATCTGTGATATTATTAGTAGTAAAATTGATTTTTTTGTCTGTTTTCCCTTCAAATTAATCATTCTGTTGTGTGATAGATTTTAGCTTCTTCATTTTAAAAACATTCAAATAGTGAATTTGACAAGCCATAGTAAATAATTCTTAAGAATGTACTAAGACGATACATAAATAACAGTAAGTGCAAAGATTATTAATACTAGCGTTATTTATTTATTGTATTAGATCGTAAGCGAGTTGTAATAATTCGTAACTACTTACCAAAACGGATTATTTTCATAGTAAAAAGATACCTACTACAATTCTCTAGTACTTGAGGAGAAATAGTTATATTAACTGTATATATTATGAAAAAATGAGCATCATACTACGGTTGTAGCTTTATGAAATTGAAAATGAATTCATTTATATAGTTCTGGATGTAATATATAAGTTTATCAGAAATATCATGTACAATTATTTGAATTATGCACATTGTAACTTATATGTAACCTGTAAGCGTTATTGAATAATACACAATATAATGAAATATCAGAATTTTTATTTCTTAAATTAATGTTTACGAAATTTTATTTGTATCCCGGCCCCATTGTTAATAAATAAAAACATGAATAGTTTATTTTATATAAACTGTGTGTGTGAATATTTTTGTATAAAATGTAATTCCAAGTTGGCAAAACAAATAAGTAGATAAATAAAAGACACTGTAGCAAATTAAATTCATAATTTTATTTTTATAATAAATAAAAATCAAGAAAACGCTCGTTTTGAGAATTTTCTTTATATTAAATACATCGTACAAAAGATGTCAATACAAACTAAATCACTTGGTGCAAAGGCAAGCCTGTCGGTTGGGTTTGCTTGCGCGCGCCCGGCGTCACTTTGAGCTATCTATGCAACAGGCATGAGTGAAGCCGAGGATAGCCTCATATACGTACAGCCTACATACACAAGGAAAGATACGAACTACCTTCCACGCGGAATGCATCTCTGCAGGCGTCTCCCAATTTCTAATTATGAAAAAATATGCTTTTGATCATGATTATAAAATGTTGTAAATAGAGGTAAGAAAAAGCGTATTACACTTCAAAAGTGAAAAAAAAA
Organism: Heliconius besckei; assembly: GCA_018249835.1. Lineage (NCBI taxonomy): Eukaryota > Metazoa > Arthropoda > Insecta > Lepidoptera > Nymphalidae > Heliconius > Heliconius besckei. Next base: position 3,680 of record DWNA01000755.1, on the reverse strand, counting down.
ACGCAACAAGTTTATTTAGTATAAATAAATAAAAATAATAAAATCATGTATCTAACTTAAATATGAAATAATTTACTACAATTTTAACCTAAACGATATAAATGTATTGCAACACTCGAAGGAGCTTTGGAACCGTTGAATCGATCGGGGCTTATATTTAATTCCAGTTGGTAATAAAATAATCTCGAATAATAAATCTATAAGTTGTGATTTATCTTTGGTTTTCTGAAACATGTGTCGACCGTAGTTCCATAACTCCTCGCGGGGACAGCGCGGTTCCACGGGCCCGCGCTGTATTGACTCTAAAATGAATAATTCATAAGTACTTACATAAGTTGCAGATCTACTATGAAGCTAATGCATCTTATAAGCAAATAGAGAACTTTAACCAAATCGAAGGCGCATCTAAGTCAAATACTACCGAAATGAAAAATGATAAGCCTAGGGATCTGTCAATAACAGTTACAAAGCTTCAGTTAGCGCGTGTGCTAAACGGAAACGAGCCTTCGACTCGATATATTAATAAGTGACTACGATACGATTACAACACTGTGCAAGCGCCATCGATTTCCACTAAAACATCACAGCTCAAAATCAACGTGAACACGACGCAGATGCGATGGGCCAAAGAGAACGCGGCGGGCGAGGAAGCTCCACGCCATTATACTGTATTATAGTGAAGAAACCATCAAATATTACGAATATTGTATCGGAAACAAAATTAAGCATTGGTTTATTGTTAGTTGCTGTAACCAGGCAATGTTTGTATTAGTTGATAGAGATTTTCATATTCCGCTCTAGAATATAAAAACCACCCACTAAAATTTCGCGAATCCATCTGGCGCAGACGGTACCTAGAGGCTTGGAACTTGCTCGTTGCAGCAAGTCGCCCAGGACACACGCTTGGAGACCAATGCCCGTCATGCAGCATGGCGGCACGACGATTTATCTCAATATATAAAAATATACGTTAAAACAAGCTTACACTATAAACTACACACTGAAGACGCACTCCGTTATGCATTCGCCATCACACTTGCGACATGAGATGCGACGACCGTGAGGATAAACGTGATATTTTCATAGTATTATCATTTGTGCTATATGCTGCCGCATATGCAAGTTGGAGCGACTCACGGCATATTCTAATACATACAGACGTGTTGCATCTAGAGTGGTGTCCCGCGGAAGAAATGACGACACCCCGCTTCTTTCGCAATATGTTCTGGTAACTGGCTCGGTGATTTTGTACTGATCATTTTAAATATTCTCTCGTCACTGGTAGCCATTTCTTCCGTACGGACATATCGAGACATCGAGTTAGCAATATACGATGGTAGTTTTTACATTCGAAACTAACGTTAATACTTGTCATTTTAATAAAAAATATTTTTTTATATATCTATATATCTGATCCAGTGTAAGGAGCGACTTTAAGGATTGAATTTCGAAATTGAATGATTTTAATACTCTGTGGACATCTAATGGCTAAACAGTAAAGGATTTAAGAACCTGTGTCTATACGTAACATGACAAAGTTTTAGTTACATTGAAGCAAACCAGTATAGACACAGACAGAACGACAAAGATCGCTAGAAGCTATAACGTTTTTAAATACATGTGCACTTATTGACTTTAACATTAGACAGCTCGAAACGTTAAGCCTAAGAGAACTACTTTATTTTTTTATCATTTTGTTGTAGCTTATATTAGGCTTTTCATAAACATATAAGTAGAATTATTATATTATGGATATATTTTCCAAGAATGTTTTTTGCCGCCTTATTCTAGATACATCTATGAAGTTTCATTTAGATTCTCTATTATGCAACGGCTGTCTGTTCAACTCTCATCTGAAAAAAACAAAAGGTCAATTACATTGGAAGTTCTTAAGTGGGTATTCGCAATTACTTTTAACTGCTAACAATAAACTGAATGGATTAATTATGCTTGTGTCCCTGCGCAACGACGCATTTTAGTTCATATAAATGACAAATTGGGTATCTCCATAAAAACATACTTTAAGTAAAATAATAAATAATTATCCATAATTACAATTTTTGTGTACTTAAACATTCTAAAATAAATTGAAATTGAACCTTAAACAGTTCCATCAACATAAATAGTCATAATTAGTAATATTTTGTTGGCTGTAGGGTTAACATGCCGTCGTGGCGCAGTGGAAGTGTTAGATTGTAATCGCGATAGTTAGGACTTCGATCTCATTCGATCTTCGATCTCATTCGATTGAAAATAAAAACGATAAATGGGATATTTACCCGTGTTGAAATACGAGTAATGTCTCAAAAATTGGGCGGTGCGGGTAACGAAGTGTTTTAAATTTAGGTTTCCTACTCTGCCATATGGGGCATAAAGCGTGAATTTAAATAAATAAAATTAAAAATAACTTTTAATCTTCTTCTTCTTCCTAGGAATTAATCCTATTGCCAGAGTCTGCCTTCCTACTCAACCTACTAAAGCTAGACCATTGGCTCTCATGTCCTGCATCGCGACATCTAACCAGCGCTTTCTTGGGCACTTTTATCCGACATAGTTCTTAGGCCGGCGCGTAACGTGGCCAAACTAACTCATGCGACGCTCTTGAAGTTTATCAGCTAATTAATAACCTAAAATAAAATCATAAATAATCCAAATACTTACCACGCGCGCCGACAATGATGGACTTCCGCTTGATGTCCTGCGCGGGCGCGTTGGCGGACCGCACCACGCCCACGGCGCCTCCGCCCACCAGATGCCCGCCACCAGCGCGGATCGGCTTGGCTGCAAACACATGTTACTCATATACTATGTGATGACACTCCTACCTAATCCTACTATCTCCCCATCGCAACTCTCAAGTGATCACTTTTACTCATTTTTTATATTGTTTCAAAAAAATTGCATAACAAATACACCAATGTATTGTACATAAGTCATAGACGCAAAATAAAAGAGAACAAAGCTAACCATTTAGCAACTTGCGCTCAAATAAGTTACACTTGCATACCCCTCTGTATTCAACTTACGAATAAGAAAATACACAACGTCCAGCGAAATGTAAAAAAAAAGACAATGTGATGCGCCCTTACCGATTTGTGCCTGCACTCCTCTTCGGGCAAGATTCTTAGCGCGTACTGCTTCCTTGATTCTGTCGACTTCGAATTGGTATCTCTTACGGTCACGCATTGCACCTTCTTTAGCTTCCTGTAATTAGTAAAATATTTATTATAACAAAATAAATTTACTTCAATTCTATATAATAATTAATAGTAAATGACGTAGCGGTAGGTTCAATTAAATACCAATGTCAAAGTCAAAGTCAAAATATCTTTATTCCATAAAATAGGTGAAGGCAGTATCTTAGCTGGATCTCTTTTTAACGTGCATCTACTATTGCGTAATATTGTCTCTTCACCGTACACTCTCCTTTGTGTGTTTCCCATTCAACGTGACATTGGCGAAGTGATTAGTGCTGAACTGGCACGCTCGGATCGCCATAATTAAAGAACAACAACAACAACAACATTTACTTGGACATGTCATAAAAGTAGAAAAAAATGCAAAACAAAATAACCAAAAAAAATGTGCAATTTTGACTTGAAAAAAGCCCGTTCAAATGGTTGAGCTCATGAGAAGATACAGGCAAAGAAACTCATGGCCACTCTTTTTCATTGCCAGTA
>DWNA01000754.1:0-19241 GCA_018249835.1 Heliconius besckei | reverse complement strand
CTAAAATATAATATTGACGTATGGAGATTATATTAGCAACACCTTGTATTGTCTTGACAACAGAATGAAAAAATGGAAATATAAATTTAAATAAATATTTCATTTCCTCGAGTGGGGATTGAACCCAGAACAAGTTACATTTACAGTCACACTTTGTGCCCCTACACCATGACTGGCCTTGGTTTGTATAAATAGTAATTAATATAGAATTATTATTACATAGAAAAGTATAACATGTTACTCTGACATTATTAACCTATATTAACATGATCATGTTCATTCTTAGTTTTCCTAAAGTAATAATATATATAAACAATTTTTATATATGTACTATTATCAAGTATATATCATGAAGGAAACAGTGTTTGACATTAATGTGACGTTGTGAAATGACCACTGGTGTATTTTTTCATTTCTTTACTCACTCAGACAAGGTAAAGTGACATTTAATTTTTCCACTCATGCAATGGACAGAAAGTGTCAGAAACAGATTCTCTCTGTTTACCCTGCTGCAAGATATGGCATGAAATTGAACAATAAAAACAATTACAACTAATTGATAATTTTTCTCAATACTTACTCAATATAACTAATTGATAATTTTTCTTAATACTTACTGAATATAATATTTCAGGGCTAGCCGTGCGCCGTGCCTGCTATGGTGTACTCAGATTCATTATGGAATCCGGAGCCAGGGGGTGTGAGGTTGTAGTGTCCGGTAAACTGAGAGGGCAGAGAGCCAAGTCCATGAAGTTTGTTGATGGTCTTATGATCCACTCTGGAGACCCATGCAATGACTATGTTAATACTGCTACTCGTCATGTACTGCTTAGACAAGGAGTGCTTGGTATCAAGGTGAGATATGTTATAGATTTTTTGTATGTTCGATTTTTGTATGTTTTTAATAGTTTCTTACATATAAAAATATGTTTAGAAATGTACAAAATGGGAGCTTAGGAGATAATGACACCAAGGAAAAAATTAAAAACAAAAATCTTAACTAAAAATAAGAAATCAACTAAAACAAGAAATGCATAAGAATTAAATATTTTTTGTACAATTTATTACACAGTACAGAAATATAATGTGGGAAATCTGCTATGCTATATGGGAGAAAATGCCTGTGTTATATGGTCCCCCATGGTTAAAATCGCATAATATGAAAATATGTTATATGAATAACAGTACTCCTATAATGCATTTTGATATGTAAAACTAGCTGTAAAGGAAATAATTGTGAGTAAAGAATTATTTTCATTTTCTCATTCTGGATAGGCAGGATTAATTACAACATTAATTATGATACTGTGCCATGCAGATCAAGTTTCGGTGGAAAGCAGAAAACAAGTCTTAAAATATACCCTTTCTAATATCTAGGAAAAATAAATATAAACATTCCTTCAAGTACGAAGGCATCCCTATTGCATTTTTTTTTATTTGTTACATTCCACTCAATCAGGGGTGGCATGCCTGTTAATGATGTGTGACCTAATTTGATGTGGAAGATGAACAAGTTTACATATTTTGAGAATTTGTCTATACAAGTTCTTGTTTTATGTGATCTTAACATGACAATAAGTTTCAAATATTCATTGTTTCAAATAAGTAACAGCAATATATATCAGTAGTATGTTTTTCAAGAAGAATGGATTTTAATGTTGCTTCATTCAAATGCATATACAATTTCGAAAATATTTATGTATCCTTAGAGTACAATAACACTTTAAAATTTTAATAACATAATTATTTCTTGTTACGTCAATTTAAAATATAAACAGTAACAGTAATGCTTAATTTTATAAGCCAAAACTAATGACCTCAACAATTGCAGGTGAAAATCATGTTACCATGGGACCAACAAGGCAAGAACGGCCCCAAGAAGCCCCAACCGGACCACATCCTGGTGACGGAGCCCAAGGACGAGCCCGTGCCCTCAGAGCCCACATCCGATGTGAGGCCCGCGCCCGCGCCCCTCCCGCCGCCCGTCGCAGCCACTGCTTAGACTTTACTATTATAAACATTGAAAATATATTGTGTTTTATTTCCAATCATTGAATTATAATCCTATTATAAATAACATTCATAATTTTACAGAATAACTATGCAAATTAAAAATAAAATATATATATATTTATTTCAGTTTCACATTTTCTTTAGCTATGTGTGAAGTAATGAGATCAACCTAGAAAAACTAGTACTTGTTTGCACCAGTACTTGTTTTGACTAGTAACTTACTAGCTCCGTGGCCCCTCTTCCATAACACTTCATACATTTGTGGAAATAAGTATCTATACAATATCACCTAAAACTACAACAATTATATTTTTTTGCAATATATATCTAAGTTTAAACGTAACTTAATCTTAAATATCAAAGAAAATAAAAATACAGGCGAGACGATTTGTTGAGGGTGCATGTATATGGGTGTAAATGTAAAAACGCGTGAGTGTGTAGGCATAATAACCAGGCTGTTAATATTTTCTAAAATTGATAAATACTCGTACATAACGGATTAATATTCATTTTTATGTTTATTTTATTATATAAAAATCTAGACCGATTTGTAAATTGGCTATTGCCAAATTTTGTTCTCATTGGAGGAATATATGCAGTCACATTTCTTCTTTTATTGTGTAGTTTAGCGTTACTCGAGAAAGTGGTGACTCTATGCACTTGTACAGTACTTTAGAGTATATATCGCTTTCGAACGGTTAATAATTCGCAGTAGCTGTATATTCTCTCAGTGGAGAAACTAAACGGCTTGAAAAAAATTACTTTTAGCAAAGATCTCTGTACTCTTTCTAATTGAAGAAATTTTATTTTTGTTGCACCGCCCCATACGGGGATGCAATATCCTAGTATCGATTGTGCTAAGGCAAGATATATTTGGATTAATAGTTTTCTTAGTTGTTACGTGTCTTTATATTTTAAATATCCAAATCCATCCATCCATCAGCCTTTTAAGGTACACAGCTGGACATAGGCCTCCCCCAATGCTCGCCACTCCGTCCGTCTTATATCCAAATAAGCTTCCGAATTCTAGAACTGGTGAAGTCTATATGTGGCAGTGGCGTAGCTAGGGTATTTGCTGCCGGTGCGGCTTAGGGGACTTGATGCCCTTTAAAATGGTATAAGGTCTAAAAAAAAACAAAGTGTCTTCTACTCTCACGTAGATCAAGTGTCAGACACTAAAATGTGACATTGGCTACCTTTAAAAAAAAATAACCGTCGACTTTGATGCCCGGTGCGACCGCACCGCCTGCAACCCCCTAGCTACGCCACTGTGGGTGCCAAGAAAGTCGTTGATCTAGCATAACACCTAGATGTTTAGTTGTGGATACTCTACTCAGAGTTGATGGATCACAATGAAAAAAACAAATTTAAATTAGAACTGTCATAGAGACAGTTATGCAACTCCATTTTCAAATCATTTTCAGGCTGAGTTTTACTATTTATAGTAAAACACATGAAATTTGATTTCATCTATGTTAATAGTAAGTAAGTTGGTTTTTAGCCAGAAAGATATATATGCAAGTCCCTTTTCTGCAAACCGCTTTACAGCGTTCCATGAGGAACCTGAAAAAACAATTGCAGTATCATCTGCATATGCAAAAATTCGATCACTATCAATCTTTAGACTCAATTAGTCGTTAATATAGACTAGAAACAATGTTGGCCCCAAGAAGCTCCCTTTGTGGAACACCAAAGCTTACAGAAGGATCACTACTTATGAAATCTCCTATTTTTACCCTTTGTGGTCTGTTACTTAAGTAGTGTTTAAATATCATAATTCCTTTGTTTTCAAGCTAATGCAATAGAATGGGGACAGATAGTGTCAAAAGCTTTTTTAAGATCTAAAAAGACAGTTAAGCATTTTTGGCCTTTATTAAGTGATGTGATAGAATTGCATCTTCAGTATTTTTATTACGTCTAAAACAATATTGGGAGCTGGAGATAATCTGTAATTTTTCCATGTAGCCCAGTAACCTGAAGTTCAGTATCTTTTCTATGATTTTAGCAATAGCTAGTAACACTGAGATAGGTATATAATTACTTGTATCATTAAAGTCACACCTCCTTTGTAGACTGGGGTTATTATAGACTGTTTTAACAATTAAGGGAAAGTTCCTAATTTAAAGCATAGATTTACTAGGTGACAAATAATTGGGGTAAGTATATGTGTAGCTAGTTTTAAAAAAGTTGTAGGAATGTTGTCCCACCCAGGGGCACTGTCAGATTTTAAATTCATTATAAACGATTCTATTTCATTAGTCTGTCTCAAGCAAACCAAAAGAAAACTCATTTCCTTTACTTATTTATATCTTATTATTTTGATTATTTAGGCTTATGTTTTCGATCCTATTGAAAACAGAAAATAATTTCATAAATAATTTAACAAGTAATTTAAAGAAAATAATATGTAATTGTAATTTAAAGAAAATAATTTAACAAATATTTGTATACTTAAAGCGGACAAGTCCAATAGTATTTTTATAAATTTTAATTTAGAGTAATAACAGTTTGTTGTATATAATGTTGTAGTCAAAGACGATTCAGATAATCTTAATACGCGGAATCTTACAATACGTAACAAAATAGTTTTGGCAATTAGTGTATTTAATTCTGTGGATAATAAAATGTTCAAAAAAAAGAGATAAGATTCTTAAGAGAAAAATTATATACATAATATTTATAGTAAAACACATGAAATTTGAGTTAACTTTAAGCCTAATTTTCATAAATATAATATTCTGTCACCTTAGCTATCGAAGCTTTTTATGTTTGTCAATAAACTAAGATATAGTCTCATACATAATACAAATAACATAAGACAAAAAAATATTGAATTATTGCCATGCGTAAAATCATTGTAATCATTTATTGACAATAAAAAATATTTAAGTAGGATCCACATAAAATAAAACAACAATCTTCTTACCAACATTATATTTAAAAATCCAGGTTACATTCACCCAAACCACGTGCAGATACTTAAACACAAACGTAACGGAAATTCAGATTTATTATAAAATTACCTCAAACTTTTATTTGTCTGTATCAAGAGCTCATAGAACTACTTATTCTGTGTTTTTAAATAGAAATAGTGTAGGAAATTTACAACAAATCTGTCTTATTATATAAATTCAATTAGACTATTCCTATATCTAACTTAAATTGGACCAAGATTGTTCATAAATCATAATACCGTCTCATCCCTTAAAATTAACCAAAAAAAATGAGTTCTCCAATATGCCAATACATAAGTCAAGATTCAAGACCTTAAATCTTACGTCCAAACTTATGAGAATAAGTTTATATAATCTGTGTTTACTTTGATAGATAAAAACAAAAACTTATTAATTTAAAAACCCATACCCGCTTTATATGAACATGTAGTTTTATTTATTATATAAAAATATAGAATGTAATATAAATAACATTATTTTTTACTTATAGTAAATATGACAAAGAGGTTTTGCGGCATCATGAGTCTAATACAAACGTAAACGTGTAAAGAATATTTAATTGATTATTTTCAAAGAGTAAATGCGTTTTATGTGAATTCAGTTATATTTAATACCGAGAGATGTAAAGTATATTAATTTGTGTGGGAACGAAGAGAAGGAAGTGCGAGACTGCCTTGCACTCACTGCGCGGGCACGTCCGCGGGTGGCGCGGCGCGGCAGGCGAGGCGCACGGCGGCCAGCACGGCGGCGCGCAGGGGCGCCGGGAGCGCGGGGCGGGCGGCCGCGCTCTCCGCGAACACGCGCAGCTCGCGGAACGTGTTGCGCGTGTAAGGGTTGCGGCGCGACGTGTAGCGCCAAGTCACGAAGTAGTAGTACACGAACGGCGTCATCAGGCCGCAGTACCCGCTGTAAAAACACATTCATCTGACTATATATATCTATATTCATGCTCTGCAAACCATTCACTTAATTATAAAAAGTGCAATTCCAATTTATTGTTTCTTTTAACTTCACGCTGTCTCCCACACAAAGCAAGGTAAGAGAGAAGCCGGGAATTTAGTGTTAAGACACTCCGTTCCCATTAATTCTCCACTACCCGCTGATTTCTAGAGGCATTTCGTGTTGGGTGGCGGAACTCAACGCCGCGTTTTGCCTCATTGCCAGAAGGAGAAAATGAAAATATCAAATACATATCGCATTCACACCTGCCCCCTAATTCAAATATACAAAAATATACAAAAATTGAATGCAACTTGAACAATGATGTTCATTTATAGAATCGACGATGACGATAGAACGATGATTTCCAACTGTTTTTTTCCGTGTAGAAGATTAAAATCGATTGGTTGTGGGTTCGATCCCCACTCGAGATGAAATATTTATTTAAATTTATATAGCCATTTCTTCGCTAGGTTCCCTATGCCTATCCTTGTGTGTGCGGGATACAGCGTGAAGCTGATAAAAAAACATACATAAGGGCCATAAGCACGACGAGCGGGAACAACACGATCTCAGCGAGAGCGGCCGCGCGCAGGATGTTGCGGGACTGGAACTCCACCAGTGAGATCAAGAGTCGCGCCACCCACATTGAATTCTGTCCTAACGTCTGAAATTTGTTGAAAAATATTATATTACATATTCATTTCATGTTTTAAATTGTTTAATTATAATTTGAGTAACATTTTAAAAAGTATCTATAGGTAAACTAGTACAATTGGAAAAACATGAATATGAATTACTACATAAAGAAATCTAATTAAATATATTTTTTATGCAAAATGCATACATTTATACTTTGTATTTTTAAAATATTTTTTTATACTTGAAATAAAGATAAGAAAATAATACATCTAATATAAATATTTCCATAAAAAAAAGTGTGTATAAATACTTACGTCTAGTATTGTTAGGGAGTATGACGCCGCGTGGAGTAGAGCGAATAGAAAGATGGGTGTCAATATCACTGTAGTCCATGTTAAGAAACATTATGTTCAAAATGTCAATATATAAATCTCAAAATTAGTTATAAAACAAATAACATTATAATGCACCTAGCTTAAAGAAATTTTCCGCTATACTAACTCAAAACACTGCCTGTTGAGTGGCGGAACTCAACGCCGCATTTTGTTTTTCATACCGGGAACAGAACCCACAACCTTCGTGTTCACAATCAATGCCGTGCGTTACAATCGGTTTATTATTTAACATTATTTCGATAAGATGATGATTTTTACTTCTTACGACATTAAACATGTTTTTTCACAAAGATCGATATAAGCGTATTATGGCACGACTACCTATTAACAATGTTAGCTGCACTTGTAGGTCAAACTAATAACTTATTAAAACCCTTAACTCTTGTTTACTTTACAATATTGTTGTGTTTTATACGGAGAAATGAGGGGTAGATATACAAGCATTTTTAAAACTGACTATACTAATTAAAGTATTTCTCAATGTATTTATTATATTGCATTTATAATAATTGTATCTTTTTTTAATTAATGTTATTTGAGACCAACGAAAGGACCAACATCTAATTCTGGTTGAAATTAATATTTATTACGCACTGTAGAAATTTACAATTCAGTCTCATTCGATATTTTTTGACTGAAAACCAATTGTGTTGACATGGGTACTTTACAATTTTTTTAAAGAATTTCGCTGTTTAAAATGCGTCGCTGACTTGTCATACAAAACCGGAAAAACTCGGGACCGAATCCCAAGTAATTACATAAATAAAAAAACCAAGTATCAAGTACGAATTAGACATTGCCTCGGCAAAATACGGTCGATGAAGAAAAAAAACACTAACTACTAAAATTCTAACGTAATAGCACAATTGACAACTTTAATTGAAGGGAACAGTTAAAGTTATAATAATTATAATTTAATTAGAAACAAAAAATCTCACAATATAATCGCTGTATAAATGCAAAGCGACAAACTTACAACAATTAACCAGTTTTCCTTGACTCTACTACTGTACATTTACGTGTAAGCGTGTACGTTACGTCATGATGAGATCGACGTTATCACACAAATAAATAAATTCTGAAATATATCACTTAAATTTGCCTTTTTATTAACATTTTTCAGTTATATTTGTAGGCTAACAGTTAGTTAAATTAGACCTGAATCTACTATTATCCATCAACTATTTATATTATTATAATACTTCTATTATTATTCCGGTAAACAAAGTGCCACGTTGAGTTAACACGTAATGTCTCGAAAATAAATAGACGAAAGCTGAGAATGGAGTCCTATTTATAAGTTTCCCTGTCTATTACGAAAGTATCTATAACAACCTAGCCATGTTTCAGCACCAGAAACGAAATGTATTGAATGTTTTTATATTCATTTTTACGAAAATATCTAGTGACATATATATAGATATAGAATGGAGACGTTCTACAATTTCCACAAAAACAGAGACATTACACCTAATGTCGCAGAGTTCAACGCCGTAATTTACCCCAACTAAACGTGCCATATAAATTTTAACAGGTGAAGCAATTAAGCATATCTAAATTAAGTTGCAATACATAAAATTTACATTAATGGAATATGAATAAAAACATTATTGCTCTACGCTTAAGATACATTATTCATATTAATAAATTGAAATAATTTTTATTTACACTATACATATATATGTATTAGTCAATGTATGTTAATTTAAACGAATACTTTCAAATGTCTAGCAATGACGCTCCACGTTGGGAAGTCACGTGACGACACTTCTGTCAACTCTATACATATTGAATTTATCAATTAGCGTTATCTAAAAATGTAAGAATTTTTTTATTGTCCGATTAGAAAAAGTTCAGTGTACTAGAATCCATTCCAATATAAAATTACTCTAAGACGGGCAAAATTTATAATTGAAGTGACATATTAGATACCTACTAGTTTTTTGTCTAAATTGTATTTTCTTATTTTGCCAAATTTGTACCTACTTTATGTTTCACATAATCATAAATATTAAATATTCATTTATATGAATTTAATATATCCTGTATATTTGAATTTGAGTGATAGTTCAAATTGCTGGTATTCAAAATATATTGTGGCATTAGCTTCCGCTACTTGCCAAACAAATCAGACATATTGTAATATAAAAGAAGCTAAAAGAAGAAAAACTAATTTTATATAAATTAAAAAGTTTAGTACAAAACATATGGAAGCAACCCAACCGCATCTATCTCGCAAGGTTACAACAAACATAATTAAGTCAGTCGTCGTACGTACGAGATCTCAATTCTCGAATACATTTACATAATGAAGCAGATTCGGGCATATTTGTATACTTTGTAAGCCATTTTGTGTGTTTTATCTTGATATTCATAATAAAAAAAGGTACATATAATAATAATCATATTAAAAAATAAACAGAAATTTCACAGAAAAAATAATTATTTTTTTAAGACATATTATATGTATGACTTCTTACTGCCTACCATATACATCATAATTTTTTTTATTTAGGTACATCGTCAGACATAATTCAAAAATTAATAGACGAAAGAATTCTTTGGAATAATAACCATATCCGTATTATAAAGTCAAACTAAATTTAGCTTAAGAATTGTAATTTAAGTTCATTGAACAATAATTAGAAGTTTTTTTAGTTTTCTATTGTATGTTTTTAGTTTTCTAGTGCATTACGAGCACAATAGCCTTAATTTTGCCACTCTCCCCTATTACTTTCTAGCTATTTCGGAATACATTATATACAAAATGGCTAAAATAACAATATTTACTTGAAAATAACACTTCAACGTAACGAAGTTACTTTTATACCAATTCTATAATAACGCATACATTCGTCGGTTTGCCACGTGACAAGATATTTTTTATTCTATTGTATTCATCTTTGCTGTCATGAAAATAACATATAATTTTTGTTTTATTATAATTAATATTTAATGAAATAATTATACTTAATAAATCTTTAAACTATTTTATTTTTAGTATACTTTATAGAAATAAATACAATTTGTAACATCGTATATCTTCATCGACGCATATAGAGTTTACCAGTGACACACTAGGCAGACGAGGGTCCTGTTCCCCAAGCACTGTCCAATTTTCGTGACGTCCAATTTTTCGTCCAATTTGCGCGTTGAATGGCAGTACTCAACGTCGTGCTTTATCTACCAGGACGAGGTGATGACAAGTAAACTATTATTATTCATCTAAGAAGAAATAAAACCCACAACTATCACGTTAAGAGTCAGTCGCTGCTCCACTGCGCCAAGTCGGCCTCAATAGCTTACTATTAATACAGTGAGTTCAAATTCCCCCCTATTTAGAGAATTTCCCCCTATTTAGAGATGTTGCGTGTTGTATGTCAAAACCTATTAGATTTATCGAACCAGTCGGAGAAAACATCTATTTTAAATAGCCTTTGGTTTTTTTAGCCTCTTGCTATGTCCGGCAAATAGCAGAATAGCCAGAGGGATAGTGTTAAGACACTTCGTTTCCCAGTTTCCCAATTTTCAAGACATTACGTGTTCATCAGCGTCACGTTATACTCTTTTACCAGAACGGGGAAATGAAAATCAGTCCCGCGTGTGGGCGTCGTACTCACAAACGTTCACAGTGAGACGAGGGCTGTGCCGCTGCGTCACGACGGTTTAATATAATAATATTGCATTTTACTTCTGGTATAATTATTTTAATTGCAAATTAAATACAACTTTATTCATTGAATTTATTTCACACTAGAATGAATGCACTTTAGTTACGAGAATTTAATTTTGTTATTTAACGTTGTATTTAATTATGATATCGTGTTAGTATCTTAGTTACACGCATTTCTCGCATATAGCAGGGTAGGCAGAGACCACAACGGTGGCAACAGTTAGTCCACCGGACTGTGCATGTCTCGGATTCGGGTGGAAAGCGGAGAATGAAGTGTGTGAACATAACGTTCACTCTGAATACTCTCCTATACGAGAAAAGCATAAAGTTGCTGTTTTAAGTTAAGTTATTACTATCTGTTCGAGACAATGGAAATTGAGTAATGTGACCTACCCAACGCCTGTTTTTCTCTAAGACAAACTTTTGCGTAAAACACAGAGCTAAGAAACGAAAATAATTTAGGCCATTCCCACGAGTAGGAATCCAATTTATTACAATCGAAATTTAAAGTTCCACGGAATTAAAAAAAGTAGTATTGTAGTAAGCAACCTATATAAATTATATTTACATCTATAAGACTTTATTTACGGTACATCTCAATAGTAAATTTGTATTTTGTACTGTTATAATTATGTAACGCGACGATTGTTTTTTTTTATTTATTGAATAAATCATTCAATTGAGGATATGTATCAACAACATACAGGATTTCTACATTAAATTCGAAAAAAATAGACGGAATTTTAAAATATTTGTATAACTTTTTAATATTTAGTTTATATCCATTAGATAATTATATAAATTCTTAACGTTCGTATGCAAATCAAAATACGAAGCAAAAACTTGAAACTATACGACAAATATAAAACCCTGAGAAAAACGTGATCTTCAACTTTTTTTATAACTTTCGTGTGATACAAAGGAAATAAAAAATTGGAATGCATTTTAGTCTTCCAGAAATATGGACAAACACTTGCGCAGCACACATGCGTGGATAAGTAGATCACAAACTCAAATATTATAAAATTCTAATAATATCATATACATACATACACACAGGTCAAACTGATAACCTCCTTTTTTCAAATTAGTTAAAAATAACCTGATCCACCAGTTACACATTGCGTATAAACAAGTTATTGTCACGTTACACTTTACAATTAGTATATTTCATAATTGTTGATTGTAACTGATCTTTATGACAACAATAAATGTATTGATGGGGTTTGTTGGTCTAAATTTTTTTTTCGTATTTGCTTTATTGCTGTTGACCTGGACTGGTTTTGACAGTATCATCAGCGTGCTCGCCCCTAAAGAAAAAGTACGAGCTTTGATGGATAGATTCTCTAGGGGAATTTTAGTCCAACCCACGACTAACCCACGACTAAAATTCCCCTTTCCCCATTCCCTTTCGAATATAGCTGACCCCCTGTAGCTACATTTCTACCATGTTAGAATTGAATTACTCTATCGTATTTTGAGTGTATACTACTACACATAAAATAAAATTAATCTTAATTCTAATCATACAAACCACAACTTTCCTTCCTTCCTTCGTCCTTTTATGAATATGACTATTACAAAAAAAGGATACACAAATTGGGCGCCACGTTCATAAATATCAACGAATAGAACATATAATGTGCACTGTCTTCTAGGAAGAATCTGTTTAGAAATTCTCTTGATAACGATATCTCTCTTGCCGGTATACGCTGGTGGAGTCTTAGCGCCGACGTCGCGGCGTTCGCTAGGAGCGCTTTGTAGAACGCTGAGACGGGGCTGAAAAAGAATTTTTGTATTATAAAAATGTTGAGGACCTACTAAGCTGATCATTACTTTAATTTTTAACGTGGGAATATAACATGACAGAAATTACAATAAGAAACTTCTGTCATTTTTATATTCTTACTGACACTTTTGTCATGTAACTCTTAACTTCAAAAGTTCTTATAATGGCCTAGTTGAATAAAGAATACTTTGAGTTTTATTATATTTACACATCACAATTTTATGTAGTCAGCTTTAAAATGACCTTGTTCTTATCAAACCTCACGTGCCCATTCTAAATATCTTTGGTGACGGTAAGCCTTCCACTTTTTATTATATTTTTCATTAGCTTTTCCCAGCACGAATGCAGAAAGTGGGGGGCCGGGTGGTCCGTGGCCACTCCGGTATAGTCTGGTTACTAATAAAAAAAATGCCCCGAAAATTTATAAAAACATCGTTTACACGAAAATGTCGCAGTTTAAGAACATTTAATTTAAACAGTTTCGATCAGAAATTAAAATAGTCACGGCACTACATAAGTAGGAAATAGTACAATTAGCAGTAATTGTGCCACAGTTACCGATTAGAACGCACGCACCTCAATTAAGCACAGCCGTCAAAACTATCAAAAGTTAAGTTAGTTTCTTTTTCAGTTTTCAGATATGAAGAGTTTTATATTATGTTAATTAGTTGAAAACTTATCATAAATTACTTTTTGTGTTTTTTCTGTTAAGAAATGGAATGATGGGTGGCGCCCACAATTTTTTCTATGTAAACAAATCTAATGTATAAGAACTGTGCAACTAACGTGTTCACTTCACCGCATAATGAGAGCGAGCGATAAAATTAATATTTTTTAAATATATCGCTTATAGCAGGATAGGAAGACGGAATATAGGGCTAAGAAAATTTCTGCCTAATTTTCGAGACATTGCGTGCGTGGTGTTGAGTTGGAACTCAACACCGCACTTTGCTTTGTTACCCGAGTGGGGATCGAACCCACAACCATCGCGTTTACAGTGCCACTAAGCTACGACGGTCTAATGTATGTAGTTCAAAATTATTCCCAATTATAGTACGTATTTCTATATTATCAGAAAAGAATAAAGAGGTTTTGATACAATGGCCTTGTCTTTTATAAATAAACCTTATAACCTGCGACATATAAATTGGTTGACATTAAATTTATATTTAGACGAGCACGTGTGATCGATTGTCTATTATTAAGGTAAGTGGTGATGCTAAGTGATTCTAGAGTGATTTACTTTAGACGATTGGGACATCAATATTGAAAATGCCGGACTTGAAGATAATTTAAATATATTTTAGTAATATACATTATATAACACAAGGGATTGTGTACAGTCATTACATGAAAAAAGTGAAAAATAATGTTAATGCATGTACACTTATTAGTATTCAGAACGATTTTTTATTTGTGCTCATAAAAAATTGGGGCGGTCAAAATAATTTTTTTCGGGCCTAATTGTCCCTAATTTGTCTTTTCCAATATAGGACATTTAAGTGGAAACTCGTAATTTTTTAGGAATATGGATGAGGAAAGCAGAATAATGTAGCTTCTCTTCATATTCAACTCTAAGACAGAGAAATTTAGTAGAAGACAATAATTGACTTATGAAACCTAATACCCCTTGCCTTACCAAACAGAACAAACCTTAATAATTAACATATAATCTATGGGTTTTAAATGAGCATAGAGCAATGAGCAAAAATACTTACTTATTAAATAGAGGAAATACATATCCAAATGTACAAAGGACTGTGAGTACACGAATACCCCACAATGCTACATCTATTTTATTTGCTATTACATGAGCTTTTAATGCGGGAATGCCTTTCGGTGGGCCGGTATCTCCAGCTTGCTGGTTAGGTTCTGTTTCTGCCATTTTCTGTAAAAATCGTGTGTCAATTAATAAAAACTTCACATTTGTATCCCGCACAGCATTGGCAACAGAGAGAATGTAAAGTGTTGAATGGTGGAATTTAATGTGGTATTCTTACTTTGGTAATTCTTTTGAGAATAAGAATAACATCAAATCTTTTAAACTATAAATAAGCAATCTTAGCTAAAACAAAGGAAAAAAATTGAATTAAATATACTTGTTAAAGCCAATATACACAGATTTAATATTAAAACATTGGTAATGGAATTAGCTGCAATAGGATTGATAGGGTGCACACACATTTATAAATACTTAAGGCTATATGAAAAAAGTTTTATCACAGTATTGACTATTTTAGATTTTATTTTTTATCTTGCATATAGCAGGGTAGGCAGAGAAAATCTAAAGAAATGATACTTTGTTCTTTCTTGCATTGTTTAGTGAAACTCAGTGCCAGACTTTATCTTTTTACCAGACTAAGGAAATAAAAATATTAATCTCATCTCACTTACAGTCAGAAGCAGTGTCCTCTGTACAATGGCCTTACACTTAACTTCCAATAAATAAAGTCATTGTGTGTACAGCAAAAGAGGGTTTCTACCCTAGTAGGTGAAAAAAACTATAAAATCAGTAGAATTGTGTCAATCGGGGGCAGTTGCTTGTAAGCAGTGGCCCTGATTGGAAGGTATCCAGTATGAAGTATTGTTATTGAGTGATGCATATCAATTATTGCAATTATGTAGTGCCTCTATCTAAATATGTTACAAATATATGTCTTTATCATGTTTTTTTTTTAAATGTTAATCGCTTCTGATTTCTAACAATATAGTATATAAAGCCGAATGTTTTAAATTAATTATAAAAAGGATGTTATTTATATATTATTTAATAGATTTTTACGGGGCATTATTAGTAAAATATTCCTACTAGGTCCTAATGTGTAACAGTACAAAATATGTACTGTTTTAATGAGTAATCTCATTAGGTATAGATCTCATTAGATAGATTTGTTAAAATAGAGCAAACTAAGGGGGGCAATTAAATGTTTTATTAAAGGTAGAAGTTATTTAGTATAATACATTAGCTTTCCAAAAGTATAACAAAATATATTTTAATATTATACAAAAAATCTGTAGAGATAGTTTATGTCCATCTTTATCTCAGAAAGTGTGTCAGGGAAAGCATAAAACCTTCACTTTCTTTTTTTAGAAACTGTAACTGCAGATATGGCAAGGCCAATTAAATATAACTTAAAAAAATCAAATTAAGTCAAAATAAGCTACATATATATATATTTTCTAACATAGATACAAATGACATGGATTTTCTTATGTTTTAAGTTTTAGAATAAATTAATTTAAAAAAAAATAGAAGACATATGTACAGGTTCGGATTTTAATATTTTTAAAAATATCTCTATATTTTAAGTATGTAATAAGTGGATTACATATACTATGTGTTTAATGATACATATGAGTAGTTCTTTCACCTTGTGATATCATATCAGTAGATAAAAAGTACGACTAAAATATATAACACACGTTTTTAATCCATTAGACCTCAGATTGAATTTCAATTGTTTTAAATAAAGTTTAAGCAAAAAAGAATAAAATCAGCACAAATAAAAATTTATATAAAAAAATAGACATATAATTAAACAAAACGTTTTAATGGGCAATAATCGTTAATTATATTTTAAGATTTATGTTACAGGAAAATAAGAATAAATAGCATTTTTATGTACTATTAAATCGACGTAGGAAACTTGTTTTGTGAAGACAATTAAGTAGATGCCATGAGTAGGTGCTTACAATAGCCTGTTTGATAGATATTTGAAATAAGTTCAGACCATAAATGAATATTACTTACAACTCACAACAGAGAATATGTCACTAAATGAAAAAATACGAAGTTTTCTTAAAATATATTTCCACTACACGATTAAATCCATGAACATGATTTGCTCAATGACAAATGACAATACAAAATTGACACACTTACAATTTTGGCATAGACTAACATTAAGCAATAAAAGCATAAACAAATTACTAAATCTTCTGTGAAGTATTTACTATTTACTAAACTTATCACAATATTTTTAAGGACAAGTTCACGTACGGTAAATGATAATGATTCAATTTTCTTAACTCAATAAAATATAACGGAAGACGGAGGATCACATATGAAATGTAGGAAGAATAAAAGTAAAACATAAATATTATTTATTGCTATCAACTTTTTAAATCGAACTATACTAATTATGTCTAAAACTTATACTGAGTCCCACTATGTAGATGCATTCTTTAACTCAGCAAATGCTTAGCAACGTTTCGTATGTCAGTCTGATTCAGGGATAATAAATTAAATCTATTATAAATATAATGTCTGAAATTATATCGAAACATATAAATTAGACTATTATTCCATAACCAAGCACTTTAATGTTTCAAATTATATGTAAAGTCTTAATCATAATCTTGCATTACTTAAATATCTTTTTTTTAACTTTTTAAACGTGATAATTATGATAATATGATAATTTGAACGGAGCGGGAGTTGAATCCGCGCCAAATCGATGGAAAGATTGATTAAGCAAGGCTAGTAGAAATCATACACGATCACCTACTCGGTGGACGGACCTTATAAAACGGTAACGCATCTAACGTAACGGAGTGATCTCTCTGTGCTGCAAACCGACAAGGATGGAGAGACAATACTAGGGCAGAGGTCCGAGACAAGACGACTGATAATAATAGTCTACTTGGCCATGCAGGCATACCACAGACTGTTGCACTATTAAGCGACCGGCCGTGATACACTGTCACGGTGTTACAAAAGAGGACACGATTGAGAAGAAGAATCTTCCATTTATAGTAAAAAATAAATCCCATTTAAAAACATTCAATTTTATAGTGGGTTATTAAAGTATTTATTTAAATTCTTTAATTATATCATTACTTTATGTGGGCCAACAAAGAACAAAAAAGGATTGAGGCAACATTGTTGTCTCAATTCTTTTGTCAAATCGTCGGCTGTCATCTGTTAATAACTTGAAGACTGAAACTGGAGTTACATTTTTATGTAAACATTTCTAAATAAATGAATATTTCAGACAAAAATGTTGTATATAAGAATATGTAATCAACTAAGCAAACATTTTTTCATAAATAAGAATTACAGTGTCATCGCCTCAGTGTTACAAAAACAAAATATTGGAGAAGAAACTGAAATTAAGGTTATTCATAGTATCTTTTTTTTAATTCAAGAAATATATTCTTCCTACCGAATGATAAATAACGGTATATTATTTTTTGTTTTATGTTACTCTTCTAGGGTTGGGTGAGAAGTCTACGCATACAAAAAGAATTTATTTTCTTGGACGTAAACGACGGTTCTTGTGCTCAAAAATTGCAAATTATTATACCGAAAACTATTAAAAACGATAATTTAACTTATGGTAGTTCAGTGCATATAACGGGGAAGCTTACTAAAAGTCCTAAAGGTCAATTAGAACTTTATGCAGAAAATGTTAAGGTGCTTGGTAATTGTGTAGTTCTTGAAGGCTATCCCTTCAATCCTCGTACTGCACATCCACCAGAATATATAAGACAATTTCTTCATTTACGATCTCGAACAAACTATATTTCCGCAATACTGAGGGTACGAAATTCTGTTACTAGACACATTCATGACTATTTTGCTTCTAATAATTATATTCATATACACACTCCTATATTAACATCAAATGATTGTGAAGGCGCGGGTGAAGTTTTTAAAGTACAGCCAGAAAATGATGAAACTGTTAAAGCAATGATGCAAAAGGGAAGAAACAGAGATACAGTATATTTTGGATCAACAGCATATTTAACAGTATCGGGCCAACTACATTTAGAAGCTATATGTAGGGGAATGGGTAATGTTTACACTCTAGGACCTACATTTAGGGCAGAAAATTCTAGGTCAAGATTGCATTTATCAGAATTTTATATGTTAGAAGGTGAAATAGCTTTTTGTGATACTATAGAAAAATTACAGCATGTAATTGAAGGCTTGTTAAAACATGTATTTACTGAAACTAGGAAAACAAATGAGTCTGATTTATTTTTGATTGATAAAAATAATAAGGCACCAAGTTGGATTGATAAGGAATTTGTAACAATGACTTATATGGAGGCAAAGAGCATTTTAGCAAAAAAAGATTTAGATACAGCAGAGGAAGGAATTAATAAAGAACAGGAGTTGGCTTTAGTGGAACATTGTGGAGGTACCCCAGTTTTTGTTGTAGAATGGCCAAAAAATATGAAATCATTTTATATGAAGGAATCTCTATTGGATAAAAGTAAAGTGAGTAGTGAAATTGCTAAAATATCAACATTGAAAAGCTGTTACCATTGAGAATAGTAAATTATTTATTTTTATTTAGCTTCACACCCTGCTTGCTGTACAAGCTACAGCAAGCTTGTATTCTGCATATAGAACCCATTGCTAAGACATTCCATTCCCCATATAATGTTTAATTTCCATGATTCCTTCCCAGAGGGTATGAATTATTTTAATTTTCTTGGTCTAGTAACTAGTTAAAGTGTGGTGTTGAGTTCCACCACTCAACAAATAATAGGAAAAGTCAGGTATAAAGGAGAGTATCCTAAACCACAATTCTCTACTATAGTTTACACATGAATTGACTTCAAATCTGAGGATGTGCTAATGTTGTGACTGGGTTATTGAAAATGTATTGATAATTTAAACAAAAACAAAGTATTAGCACTTCTTATAAACTTACTCAAAGGTATGGTCTATTTTCACAAGAAGCCCTAATCAATATAGGGATTATTTACTTGAAATAGTAAAAAGATATTCACTTCAAAAAGAGCAACTGTTGAGTTTCTTGCCGGCTCTTCTCAGCAGAACTGCCTTCCGAACCGGTGGTAGCTTTTTGTTGACATGTACATTC
>DWNA01000753.1:0-19256 GCA_018249835.1 Heliconius besckei | reverse complement strand
TCCACAGCCACAGAAAGTGAGCCTACCAACTTAGTTAACCATTTGGCGGCGGTTTTCATTTATAATAAATAAAATATTTAAATGTAACTTTATAATTGTCGAAATAAATAAATAAAACAACAGGTTTTGAAAATAAATAAATAATTCAACACGCTAAGAAAGAATAGGAAAGAGAAATAATAAATTAACATTATTCGAGGCTGTACACGCACCGTACACGCGTCGGTTGTGGGTATTTTAATGTGTGTGTATGTGTGTAATGTGAATGCGGGATACAGCGTGAAAGAAAAAAAAAAGGAAAAAAGTGATGCATACACCCAGTAAACCAACCACCAACACCCAGTAAATTACGTAATTAATTAAAACAGGAAATTTAAAGTTATTCTGAGAAAAGGGATCGGTATTAATAATTATTTTGCTTTAACGATTCAATGGATATAAATCAAATGTAATCAACATTTAATTTGTTTTATTGATTTATGAAAAACAGTTTTTGTTTAGCTTCACGCTGTATCACGCACACAGTAGAGTAGGCAGAGGAAACTTAGTGTTAAGACACTACTTTCTGCCAAATTCTGGAGGCATTGCGTGTTGAGTGGCAGAACTCAACGCCGCGCTTTGCCTCGACACCAGAACGAAGAAATGGAAATATAAACGTAAATAAATATTTCACTTCCCCAAGTGGGGATAGAACCCACAACCGTCGGGTTACAGTCACACCCTTGTGCGCCACGAAGGTTTTTATTAAATGTTTAAAGTAGGTAAAAGAAAATACGTGTTTAATTCTAAATTTGGATTAACTTTAAACTTCAAAACAAAATAATGATTAATTGAGAGGTGCTTACGTACAAAAAAGATGTCGATGTCTTTAAACGAGTTTAAATATGTGTCCTTATTTAATAAAGTCTATTAATTAAAATCATTTAATTATCACGTTCTAACAAATTTAAGTACTGGCTGACCTTAAATATTTAATTATCTAAAAGAATGAAGGAAAAATCTTTAACACCAATTACATTCTCAAGTAACATTATGTTCGGTGATTAACAAGACGCTAAGGCAGTCTTTGATTTTCCCAATTGGAAAAGTAGAAGGGTTCGTCAATTTAATTTATTTCAATAAAAAAAACGTAACAGCCGGAAAATTAAATGGTTTTTTACGGAACGGAAAAACACCATTTAATTAAAAAAAAAGAAATTTTGTGGAATAAATTAAATCTTCCGAAGAAATATTTTACAAGTAATTTTTAATAATAATTAAAAAAAATCATTTTTACAAGCACTTTTGAATTGTCGAATGTTCATATACTTTCGTCTCGATTTTGAGACATTCAAGTCAATGGCGGGGCTTTTCGCGCTTTGAATTTGTTAAATAAATAATCCTACCTACAACCATTCGTCTTACAGTTAGTTTGTCCTAGAACGCCAAGTTAACCTTCATTTCAAAATTTTATAAAACTTTTAGGTTGTCCTTATTGCAATTGAATTTGAACCCACATCGTTGTCGAATAATATATTTGATTTGCAAAGAACCAATAGAGAAAAAGTTGCGATAACGTTTTACGGCTGTTCGTGTTAAATCTATTAAATTTATTGTCATTACACCCTCTCAAGCCTTTATGGGATTGGATAATGGGGGAGTAAAACCTTATGGCGCTTTCAAATTATATAATTGTTATAATTATCATGGGTTATATTGAAATTTCCCTAATGTGGGTAGAAATGAAAAACTATATGAGTTAATTAATTTCTATTTTTATTTTAATTGATTTAGGCAAACGCACACCTGTATTTATTACTCAGTAAAGTTTTTTTAGGGTTCCGTACCCAAACAATAAAACGAGATCTTTATATTACTAAGACAATTACTAAGACTTCGATGCTTGTCCGTCTGTCATACAATGCGTTCCACGCTTTCCGCTTGCTGAATGGCGGAACCCAACACCGTGCTTTGTCTTATAACCAGATTGAACCAGAGAGAGAGAATCGATCTCACAATCGCCTAGTTTGCAGTCGAACGCTGTGCCGCTGCGCAACTACAACGGCGGCTACGCCGGCTTGAACTATAAGAATATTTATTAAATATATTCATGAAATTATTTTAAATTTTCAGTAGAATTAGTAAGAAATATATAAGCTTAAATAATCAAAAAGAATAA
This sequence comes from Heliconius besckei, assembly GCA_018249835.1. Taxonomy (NCBI): domain Eukaryota; kingdom Metazoa; phylum Arthropoda; class Insecta; order Lepidoptera; family Nymphalidae; genus Heliconius; species Heliconius besckei. The sequence goes on along the minus strand of DWNA01000753.1, from coordinate 17,098 downwards.
TAAGTAGAGACTTATTATTAGAAAAAAATATCTGAGTTATTGAAATGAACCAACAAAAGGATTAAAAGGATAGGTATTCTTAATATTAGAAAAAGTACCTAAAGTTTTCCGTGCGTGCGTACATAGATATCGACTCTATGAAATAACTAAACATATTTCAATATTAAATAGGATAATTTTTGCGAGCAATATGAAATAAAATAAGAATAGAAACAAAGTGTGTTTTAAATTAATTATAAACATCAAAGAATTACATAAAAATTAACAATAGTTCGAAAATTTATGAAATTTATAAAACCGACAACGTCTCGAACTGCCCGTTCTGCCCGTTCGCGTCGGTCATACCCATTAGCCGCCCGAAGGCTAAGTAGCTAAGACGAATCAGAGACATCTCCTTAATTATTTATTAGAATGATATACAGTAAACTATAATTTCAATGTAGACGAAATGCTAAAAGTGACTGTTAAATTTAACATCAGGATGAATATCAAAACGGCGCGGTAACGGTCGCGTAGCGACGACGGTTGTTATTAAGATGGCAGAATAAATTGCATGTCAAATTAGAAATAAGTATTTTAATATATTAGTATAGATGTGTTATGTAATGTTATATAGCCTATAGCACTTCTGAAGAATGCAGCTTTCATACGAAACCAAAACAAAGTAAATCTGACCAGTTGATCCAGAGATCTTAGCGTTTAAACAAACAAACAAACAAACTCTTCCGCTTTATTATATTAGTATAGATTGAAAAAAATTGATCGATTGAACTTGATCTTTTAGAATTTAGAGAGAGAGAGATTTATACGCCAGATTCTGAAGGCATTCATAAATATGGATGTTTCCAGAATTTAGCAGAAATTGGGGAACGGACTGTCTACGATCACTACGGCCCACTCTGTCCCTCTGCTTACGTTGCTTGAGCGTGACGCTGTATGTATATATGAAATTTAAAAAAAAGGACATAAATCTATGGCCTTCATTGGAACACACGACAAAAAAGAAAACGTAAAAAATGTTGCTATTCATTATTTTACATAGTATTCATGTTTATATATTTTTGTCTTATATTAAAAATATATTTGAGTACTTTAAAAGATGAGTGTGTGAAAAACATTAAGGCAAGCTATTATCAAGTTCTTGGCTGGGTCCAGCTAATACCCTCTTCAGTCACGATTGGGAGGCTCAGCGGTTTTAGAAGATCAATAAATTCTTTAGAACTTAAAGCATGTCTTGCGGTCCACATGAAGTGGAGAAGTTAGGCTTAAAATGAACGTGTCAATATTATGAAAACTAATTTTGTTTTTGAAGGTTATTGAAGGTTATCCTTAAACGATAATAAGATGTGAATGTGAATTAATTTCTATAGTTATTTTATTAGGCATATTTAGCCTTTTGAGATATCCTAAGATATTTGTTTTAGATTTGTTTTTGAAATATTATAAATTGTTATATATATGCACTTTTACAACATTTTAATTTTTTGTAATACCACAATTGGAAATCGAACCAACAACCATTCCTTTATTTAGGTTAACATGACAGCTAATTAAATAATATTATTTAAGACACTTCGCTCCTATTAACATACTTTCGTTTTTTCACTTTCCACCAAAAGCTCAAGGCAACGTGTGTTAAGTGGCGGAACTCAACGCCGCGCTTGGCATCGCTACCACAACGAGGAAATGTAAATGTTACTTGGTAATGGTATTTTATTTCCTCAAGTGGGAATGAAAACCACAATCTGTCGTTAGCGTTAGTGTTAACAGTCGCTCGCTTGTGCCCCTGTACCACGTATGGCCCCTTTATATTGTTATAAAATAAATCAAGTAAAAACTAAAAAACTGTAATAAATAATATATGTTATAAGGGTACCCCAATTTTATTACAGCTATTTTTACATGCAAATGAAAGAAAAAATTATTCATCGTAAGTCGTCATTTTCGCCTACTAATTATAGAGGGTCAAGCTAGATATACGAGTATAGTAACAACGCGGCGAAAACCTCTTATCTGATGAAGGGGAAATCACGTGTATTTTTAAAAGTAGGCTAACATTAGATTAGGCAGTTCTCCACTTTTAGTAGGTACCCTAGTTCCGTCCAACTTTGCATTGTAAATATATATTTTTTCAGTATCACGCTGTATCCCTTAAGTAGTAGGGAAGGCAGGGACCTTAGTCTTAAGATAGTCCGCTCTCCACTTTTAGTTGGGCTCATTCAACTCAACTCTACACCAGAGCGAAGAAATAGAAATATTAAATATATAATTTGATCGAGTGGGAATCGAACTCATAATCTGTCGTTAACAGTAACACGCTTGTGCTCCTGGGCTACGGCTGGCCTATATATCGAGTATCTTCTAAATACATATCAACTATGTAATCTATAGATATATTGATGTACTAGAGTATTCTTTGAGTGCAATAGTGTATCCACATGTCACCCAAGACAAGCACGTGTGTTCCTTTTAATAGGAAGTAAAGAGTCATTCATAAGCGAAATGTTATATTTAAGTTAAATGAACGTAAAAATATGAAAATAAATATATCGTATGGTAAATAAACTTTGTTAAAGTCTCTATTAAAATCAAAGCATGAAACCATATCTAGAATATTATTAGATAATATTATTTCATTTAAGCTATTACTTATTATGCCTTTATAGAAAGTTCAACAATTACTTACCATCTGGTACGTACACATTGAGATATAAGCAATCTTCTGAATATTCTTTCTTCCGCGGTTCCTCCATTTGTGATTCAAGCAATTTTGCAAACAATTCATCATGTTTGTTCAATGGACGCTGCACATCTTCCTTTTTGGGATCACTTTGCATGCAATCTGGTGCATAAATTGTGGCATTCCTCACACCTTCCCACTGAGGAAGATCAGTGTATTCTGGGGGGGCAAATCGTCTCAAGTCTATTGGCGGTTGGGCGTAGGGTATGCCAATGTAAGCAGCTATTTTCTTTGTCCTGAACCTCGTGATATACATCCCAGCTATGGTTCCTTGATTTGCTAAATTTATTTGCTTGGGCTCTTTCGCAGTCAACACTGTATTGGACATGATCGTCAATAATACTATAAGAATCGTCTTCATCTTCTTAAATTATCTGTCAAAACGATCGCTTATCACCTTTTATTGGCATACGTGTTCGATGAATGGAAATTGATTATGATAGATTGCAAGTTTCATTTAAAACCATGATCACTAAAGGTAGTATGCAAAGCAACTATTATATAGAAACACTTATTTGGCCGAGGCGCTAGTTCAGTTTCGAGGGTGGTGCGTTACTGTTTCTTGAACAGACTTCGGCTCGTAAACAGTGGGGCTGTCCGTCGTTATAGAAACCAAGGAATTGGTTGTTTGTTTTAAAACTAATTAGAAGTGGCAAAACGTTGAGATTGCTATTTTTTTGCTATTATTAAATGACCTAAACATTTTTTATGGATTAGTATTAAGCTTTATATTGAAGATATATGAGCTTTGGTAATGTGACATTTAGTTTAAAAGTTATTAAATAAGAAACGTTATTTAGATCATTTAAAATGCATGCAATTTAAAATATATTTCATTAACCACCCAGACATTACACGTCTGAATGGACGAAAAATTAAAAACGGAAAATTTATATTTTCTTTACAATACTATAGGATGTTTAAAATGTATTAAAAAACCACCAAATCCGTACAGGCAATTCTGTTTCATTCTAATTCTACAATAGTTGGCAGTAAGCTTACAAATCGCGTGACTGTTAACTGAGCATTGGAGTCATTGCATTCCGAGTCGGGACTTTTCGTTACTTTCCATCTTCCCCTATATGGGTCAATGCGACTGAAATATTGATCTTATGTTAACTTATATATTTGGTTAGTTTATTTATTTTTGCTATATTTAAAAAATAAGTATGATAGTGAAAGTTGTTATTATTATTGAACTTTATTATGTGAAAGACTAAAAATTGTACTCGTAAATTATATTCTATTTCGAATCAGAAACTTAAATAATGCTTAAAAAAACGGCCCTATACATAATATATCACCTCCTTGCCTGCTCGACGGCCACGAGCCTAGGTTCTATCCCTTTGCCTCCCTATCCCTCAGTCAACATCTTATCAAGCAACCACGTTGTGCTTGGACTATCTCAGGGACAGAGATCCTCTTCCATATACAATCGGTGTTGTTGTAAAGGCCAATAGGACTTACATCATTTACCTCAAATTAAAAAAAACAACGTGATATTTAATGAATCCAAGCAGACAGCGAACATTCTTGACATAAGGTACTCTCTGTCCTTGATATATGAGGTTACAAACATAAAATAACTGCGAAAACGAAAAACAATAACCACAACCCAAAAAGACCCATCATTATCTTCACATCATTATGCAGTAAAACTTTATAATATGGGATATTGGTATTATACCAATCGTACTTCATTACACGATTTTACATCTTAATTCATTTAACTATAAGGTTTATTTTACTTTTACACTTATATTTGATTCGACCAGTTATTTAGTGCTATCGCCACGTGCATGTGGTTCAAGGTGTTACAAGTGTGGTTCTTCGTTCTTCATTTGCATATATAACAAATCTATTGTCTTTCTTAGTAAATTTGATACAAATATTTTCTAATTAAATTGTATTTCTTATTGTTTATTTTATGTATTGATTTTAAATTCAAATGTGTGAAAGCGTTTAAAAATATGAATTTAAAAAATGGAAATTGGAAATGATCCAATGGATTTAGCTAATTTAAGCATACATAATTATTGAGCTATTTTAATATTCTTATACGCTTGTTCTATATTATTTTTGATGTTACTTACTTATATTTACATACTACAAATCAAAGAAAATTATGTTAGAATATAGTATGTACGACTTATACATTGGTTTATGTCAAAATTGAGTTAAATTTCAAACGAGTTTATTTTGCAGGATTTGAATATCACGTATACAACTAATATAAACTTTGCAAAAACAACAAGGAAAGGTTATAATGCAACCAATTTAAAAGGTGACTAATATTCGCATAGAAATAAATGTCGCCCGACTTCTACGAACAACAAACATCAGTTAGATTATAATCACAAGTGTTAACAGTCACCATAAAATGTTTGTTTTCCGAGGTTAGAACAGCCAACTTCATAATATAGATATATAGAAAGATAAATAAATAAAATAAAATATATTAAACTTATTTTTTTATTTATTTTTTTCATCTTTACACCTTTTCGAGAATCGAACCCACACATAACTTTGGAAATTATATAAACATTCCTATTGGAAAACTAAATACTGGTAAATTTCAGCTTAGGATTTGAAATTTGTATTGTGAAAAAAAAAAGATTATTGGGATGTGTAACGACTGTTAACGGCGTTAGACCCTACCTGTACATAATCAGAATAATCGTTACTTAACTTATTAAATGTTTAAGAAAGCGATTTCACTAAGCAATCCGTCAAATATTCCCAACATTCTCCTTTTCTTACTCTACATATAATATATCGCATAGGGTATTGAAATAGATTTATTGTGTGTTGAGTGGTGGTACTCAACGTCGCGTTTTGTCTTGATACAGCAGGCTAATAAAAATAATTATTTGTCCCAAAGTGAGCACCAAATCCACAAGTATCCGATCCTTTTATATTCTTAACATCGTTTCCAAAATTTCAAAATAGAAAGAAGAATACAAAATAACAGAACGCAGTTGAGTTACATACAGCACACAATGCCTCAAAAATTCGGTGAAAAGTGGAGAACGGACATGTCTTAATAGCAACAAAGTGTCTTAACACCAGGTTCCCAGGTTCCCTGCTATGTATGGAATACAGCATGAAGCTATAAAAAGTAAAGAAGATATTGCATTATAATATATCTATTCTATAAATTATTTTTAAGCTAGTCAAATTCTAACAGAAGTCCAACTAGGCCATGACCATTTATTGGGACGAGGTCTCAGATAAAACTTAATGAAACCTCGACAAGAAAGCTAATTGTGGTTTGCAAGTTTCCCTTATCTGATTATTAATAGCAGTGTGATACTAAATTAGGGACAACTTCGTATTTCAAATAAGAATAAGCATAATATCTAAAAAGAAATCTCGCCTCTTACGTTTTACGATATATTTGGATAATTTTTACAGATTAATTATTTTTTGGATTTTTATGTTATTTAATTCCTATAAGTATTTGAATATCTCAGCACAAGTGTCTTTTGATTTGAATTTCAGTGCAATTTTCGTAATAAATATATATTTTTTTATTTATTATAATTATTATTTGTACCAGCAACCATTGCGTGTACACAGACAGACAATCACAAAATGCTTTTCCGTATCATTTATACCAACGAGATAAATATTTATAACAAAACATTGTACCAATATGAAAAAAAAAATTGAAACGTTAGTATAGGTATTTTGCGAAAAAATTCTACCTTCAATCAAGGCGAGGTCTTATCCAACCCTAATATTACGGCCGATTACGAAGGCAGTTAAACAAATTGCTTTCTAGAAAACGGCCTTGCCGCTTGCTCTTTCAATACCAGGATTGTTCAAGGGTAAATTATTATGATAACATACCATAGGCACCAAGGGAAGTTGTGCGTTTCCTTAGATTGTTTTTGAGAACATTTTTTATATACGCCTTTTAGTTTGCCCTTTGTTCGTATAGTAAATCTCTATTTGAATATTAAAGCTGAATAGTTTATTTGGTTGAGCGCACTAATCTCAGAAACTATATAAAACCTTAAATAAAAACCTTATCCACGGTCCCACTGTATCTACGGTCAATGTTATTTCACGAAATTCAACGTCGCATTTTGTCTGGACACTTGAGCGAATAAATGCAAATATTAAATATTTAATTTCCTCGAGCGGGAATAGAACCCACAACCAATTGCGTTTACAGTAACACATTTGCTATTTTAATTGTTCCTTTTTACTCAAATTAACTTATTAGTAGAACTACTTAACTATAGCTGTTGAAAACTCAATATTTAAAATGTACCCTTGAGTTTGGGGTGGTCACGACATTCATAAAAAGTCGGTTCAAGGGTATGCTTCTATTCATGAAGTCGAATAGCTTATCTCACATCTAAGGTACCTTCAGAATGTTTTAACGGTAAACAATTTTGTATGGATCATACCCCATATTATACCGGATATCAATGATTCTATTATATATCTATTTTTTGTGAAAATATATATTTATAAACATATATTTATTTTAATCTATGTAGGCACTTCTTTAGATGGAGCTGGTCCATTATGGATTACGTTGGACTCGCAAGAGTATACTCCATACTTGTATTTCCACCAATAAATAGTCGGGCGGAAAAGACCGAGTGAGGAGAAACGGTTGAAATTAACTCGCTTAGTTCTAGGGAGCGGAACAAACTAATTACAAGATGCAAAACTCTTTGTTGGTGGACATGTAAATCTAATTTATTTCAAAGAAGTTAGTTTCTAGGGTGAAACGAATGCGTAATATTAAGGGTAGTATTACGCGCTCATTTATTTTTCACCATCGTAACCGGGCCTTGTTTTAAGGTTTTTCCGTATCTGTTCTAATTCCGCCATCTGAAAACTCAACACATTAACACAACACAAATGGAAAATACGCAACGGATAACACACGGGACAAAGATAAAACGAGACGTCTTTTTATTACTTGAATTGAAAAAAAATATATAATATTTTCTACAAGCATAGTATAATGCGATTACAAGTCTTAAAGTAAATTATTAAATAAATTTAAATGAAAATTGTTTAGGTAATAATTAGTAATTCTTGGAGCTACTATTAAATAACTTATTAAAGCTAATCGCTGACGTCATATTTGACACGTGACCCGCCCTTATCAAGTGTACTCCAACATGGAACTATTGTGAAAATATTAAGACTGAAAAATTAAATACGGAATATTGTAAGTTTATTTTATATTGTTAGGTTCTATATTAATATTATTTTTAAGGTGTGCGTGATTTCGTGATAGCTGTAATATATTGGGAACCTTTTTAAAAACGTGGGTATTCTTTTCATTTTTTCTTTCTTTCTTTCATTTCATTCTTTCATATCTTTGGATAAATTAAAGCCGTTATAAGCCAACGACTGACGCAATAGGTTCGATTTTATGTTGAGGGAATGAAACATTTTCAGTTTCGCAGTGTTTTTAAAAGACAAGGCGGAGAGTCGTATAGTTCTATCAATCAATATTCAATGTTTATAAATTTGGTGTGTGGTGTGGTCAACGGAGAGTGTAAACACTCTTTCCGTCTACTAGAGATAACCTATATGAGATGTAGCGTGAAGGTAAAATAAGTTATTATGAAGTAATAACTTTAAAAAATATATTATAAAGTAATGAATTGTAGAGTCAAAGCTACTAGCGGAAATAGAAATTTCTGTTCACAAATAAAATGTTTTAGATTTCCGGTCCACCGTAAAGAATAACATCAACCTGACCTTTCAAACAAATAGTAATAAAAAAATATTGAATATTTTCTTACTTATCAACAAGATATGTCAGTGACAGAGTTTTAAAGTTTTAGTTTGGTAAAGTTAAAAGAAAAAAAGTTTTTTTTTTTCTTTTTCAGCTTGAAATGAAATGTTATGAATTCGATCCCTCTAGGATATGATATATTAACTACTACTAATTTAATTTCGTCTTGACAATTTGGCAGGAAATGGGGAACAAAGTGTCTTAACACTAGGTTCCCTTTACCTATTTTGCTATATACGGTGGACGGGAAACTAAAAAAAATAATAGTCAAATAATTTCCTCTCACCGAATATTGCACCATTTACCTATCGTACCAATTGTATTGGACACACGAATAATAGGTTCCCTTAGTACCTTCCTATAATAATTAATTAATTCACTTTCATGTTTATTAAAGACGTTAAGCTATACATTTTAGTCCGAAATTAGTTCTTAAATAATTTTTTAGATCGACGTTTGAATTTTAATACGAGGATAAGTACCTTTTGATTTGAACTATACTTATCTACATTTCAACAACGGGATTTTTATAAATTTTAATATGTTTTCTAGAAAGTATTTGTATTTGGGCCGACGACATAAAGAGGTTGGCGGGAAGCGGCTGGGTCCGAAGAGCTGAGGATCGAGTGTGGTAGCGAGAATTGGGGAAGGCCTATGTCCAGCAGTGGACAAAAGATGGCTGTTGGTGGATGGTGATGATGATGATTTTTCTTTCATATTTGTGGATTTATTTAATCAATATTAAATTAAATTCAATAAAAATAATATTTATTGTAAATAAGCACAAGTGTTAAATTAATTTTAAATTGGATTCTTTGAGAAAATTTAAATAAACCCTTGTTTACATTACTACCGCTCTAACTATTTAAATAACCAACTGAATGATAATCTTGATAATTAAACGGGTCGCCTGTTAAACATAAATAGTGAAGATGCTCTTTGTCATTTCGCAAAGTGTTTTTGCTAAATTATCTTATTGTATTGTATTTTGTTCGTAAACAACCTTTAAATTAAACGCCGGTGACATTTGCGAGTTTCCATTTGAGTGAACTTTGAATATAATTTACTTTGTGAGATGTATCAACTTGCTTAATATTGAAATAATTTTACCCTTTAGCAAGGGAGATTGAAGGAACCTAGTATGCTTATCGTACGCTTTATCTCTGTGGGAGAAGGGTAGGTAGAGAGAATACAGTGTTAAGGCACTCCGTTACCATAAAGACACTTTTGTTTTTCTCTTTCCCCCGAATTCTTGAGGCATTACATGTTAAGCGGTGGAACTAAACTGGGACTTTAAACGGGGAATGAATTATTATTCATAAATATTTTCATTTCTTCGCTTTGGTAACAAAAGCCAAGCGCGGCGTTGGGTTCTGCAACTCAATACATCGAAAATTTTGCAGAAAGCAGAGAACAGAGGGTTTTAACAATAGATTTCCTCTTCCTGCCCTACTATTTACGAGATACAGAGTATAGGCGAAAAAAATTAAGAATACATCAATTAATGTCTAATCTAACGATAGCTGAGTTGTAACGATCGGTCGAATTGAACGTTTTGACATGCAAAAGGCTATTACGACGTTTGCATACATAAAGGAGGAAACTGGAAATTTGACGCTCATGGGGGATTATTAGAATATTAGATTATTATTATTTTTTAGTTTCACGTTGTCCCTCGCATGTAGTAAGGTAGATAGAGGAAAACTAGTGTTAAGACACTCAGTTTTCTTCAAATTTTCGAAGCATTGCGTGTTGCGCGGTTGTACTAAACTTAAAGCGAAGAAATGAATTAATCATAAATGATTCCCTTCAGAGTGAATTGAAACCGCAACCGTTGTGTTTACTGTGACGTACTTGTATCACTGCGCTAAGACGACCTTATGAATTTTGACGAAAATAAACAAATATCGGACAAAGCCGCAGCGTATTGCTAGAGAAAAATTAAAACTGTCTTTTGTAACATTGTCTTTAAACAAAAATTAAGTCAAACTGGCGCGATACCAAAGTAACTTCGTTTACACAATCTCCCTTTGATACTCTCTCACAAATGTAAGACTTGGTTATATCAACATAGACGAAGACTGACAACAATTTAGCTGGAAAATTTTGGAGTTGCAAAATAATTGCTGTTTACTTACATCAAGTTTGACTTTCAGACTGTAAATATTAGCGTATACTTCCACCCTCCCCACCCCCCTTCTACAGTGTTAGCTAATAAGTGAATGTTCACAAATTTTTAGGTCACAATTACAAAGAAAAACTAGCCTTATATAAATGGCATACTATGTTATATAAAGTATAGATTTTTTTTCTTTTCATACAATAAGTAAATTATATATGAAAAACTTTATAAAAATCTTTATATATCAGTATATACAATATTTTAAGCATGCTAACGTATATCTTTAAAATATTTTAACATAAATTTTGATATAAACGCTTGACATTTGCAGAATATATTATAAAATTTTTAAGCCCCACCGATATATAAAAAATTTAATCGTTTGAGGCTTTTTGTATAAAAGCTTCGTTAACAAACGACGTCGATGCATTAATATGCTTTTTTAATAATTTATTAAACTAAAGTGTGATTCAGAACATAAAAGTTAAATTGTGATATTTTAAGAATTTATTTTATAAAAGCGAAGCGCGGCGTTGAATTCGCAGGAATGTGAGCAACGTAGTGTCTTATCACTAGGTTTTCTTTGCCTACCCTGTTATAAAATAAATCTTTTAAAAACATTATTTTTAACTTTTTGGATGTGGATTGTGTGGGCCGGGCCTGCTTTCCGTACTCTAGTAAGAAAATTGCGAGAACTAACTAATTGTCAAGGGCTATTATAACATTTTTAATAGTAATATTATAATTAAAGTTATTCTGTCAAACAAAAGCACTCTATGAGATATTTCAGTAAATGCGTACAATTGTTTGTTGTACATCTTTGTTCTGATATAAAAAAAATTGTTACAAAAAAGGCGGTAGTTGTAGTAACATATTTAGGGATACACTATTAAGCCACCATAGCATATATATGTATATTGAATACATAAGTCTTCAAAATAAATTTTGCATACCAATCCACCCAATTAATATGGAAATGGAGTTTTCGGTCATATAAGTGACCACTCTAGCGTTTACTTCTTGAGATAGCAATATTTTGACAAGATTTTACGCCCGATAAATGTTGAAAAATATATATTTTAAGAAAAATATCAGCTTTATATTTTCTTTCTGTTGGACTTTTTTATTTAAATTCTGTTAATTTAAATTTGAATTTGAACTGGCACCTTCCGTATATCAACAAAGATTACAAGACCAAAGATTATAATAAATGGGGAAAGAAAGATATTTTTTCCAAAATATTTCACGTCATTTAATCATATTTGATGGATTCAAATTCGATCGTGTTGAGTCAGATACATATGTCCAAAATGGGTTTCGGCCCGCGTTGCTCGATTTTTATCTTGGAGAAAAGATAGGATTTTTTATGTTTTTAGGCAAAAGAGCGGGATCCTTTCGTCAAAAAAGGAACATAGAAATAATAATCAATCGTTTTTATATTATTTATCCATTTATTGTGAGATAAAACATTTTTCTTAAATAAAAAAACGTAAAAATATGAAACAATATCTAATTATTTATTCAGAATCTATACATATGTCACAGAGACATTGTCAGTAACTAATTAAAAAAATATTTTTTCACATTACTTCATGCCAAGTAATCTAGGAAGGCAACACTAGTTACATTTTAATATTGTGTATGTCTTTAATCCCCCGTTTTTTTTTCCAGAAATAGAATGTTATACAATTTAATTAATTTTATTATTAACACAAAAAACTAAAACAATTATTACTTAAATACTCGAAACGAGCTATGTTTGTAATTTTCATAGAATTTTTTATAGCCCAAGTCTTCGAGCTTGAACGACAGATTACCGATAATAAAGAAATTCTATCTCCACCCAGGTATTTTTGCAATTAAGGTTAGTTTATTATTACAAAATTTTGTTTGGCGCTTTTGTTACTTTTAAGTATTTATGAAATTAATATTGTAAGTGTTGGTTTTAAGGTTGGTTCAATTAATATAAGTTCCAATTATTATTTTTTTAGAGATTTTTGTGGTTTGGAATTATAAGCATTATATTTAATAAATCTTACATAAGATGCAAATCATCAGCAAAGTGATCAATTTTCATTACAAAATATATTTTTGTCAGAATTTGGATATTATAGGAGAAGAAGGAGAAAAAGGAGGTAGGAGGTTTTTTTATTTCTTATTTCTTCGCTCTGACGCAAAAGCAAAAGCGCGTATTTATCAGTGGACGAAGACAGGCGTATTAAGCTAATGATGGTGATGAAAACGTCATCAATAATGTCTCTATAAAAAAAATTAAACTGTGAAATATAAACAAATTAAAACATTATTTAAACAAATGAAATATTTTAAATTATTTAATTAAATCATATGTCAGGATCAAATTGTATACCTAAATCAAATTGAACGGTCATCCCAAGCGATTCCACTGTAAGTCTAAACACACGTTGTTAGGATAATAACCCATGGATAACCGAGTAAAATGATTCTTTGTATTGTGAAATATGAAGAAAATAATAAAATTAAAATAATTGAGGCCGTCGTGGCACGGCGGCACAAGGGTGGGACTGTAACGCGACGGTTGTGGGTTCCCCACTCGAGGAAGTGAAATATTTATTTACGTTTATATTTCCATTTCTTCACTCGGGTGTCGAGGCAAAGCCCGGCATTGAGTTCTGCCACTCAACACGCAATGTCTCCAAAATTCGGCGGACAGTGGGGAACGAAGTGTCTTAACACTATGTTCCCTCTGCCTACCCTGCTGTGTGCGGGATATAACGTGAAGCTGATTTGATTTGATTTTAATTTGATTTATAAGTATTAGTAGATAAATTCTATAATAACTTAAATTAACTATATTAACCTTTAACAAAAGTGGTTTTATTTTGACATCCACGTCAAAAACTTTGCCAATTCACGGAGTTAAACGAGACAAATTTAGTAGGCACCTCCAGTTTCAGGCGTAGACCTCGTTAGCAAAAGTCACGTTCATTAATCATTTATACTCATTTTCGTATATATTATGTAACAATATAGAGAAGGTGAAATTTTAACTTGTTAATTAACGAGCCTTAACTATTTAGTTTACTTACAGATTATTAAACTATAGTTTAACATTACCTATGAAGTCGTGGTCGTGGTAAAAAGTTCGTGGGTTCGATTCCCATTCGAGGAAGTGAAATATTTATTTACGCGTATATTTCCTTTTCTTCACTCTGGTATCAAAGCAAAAGCCCGGCGTTGAGTTCCGCCACTGAACACACTGTTTTCAGAATTTGGCGGACAGTGGGGAACGAAGTGTCCTAACACTAGGTTCCTTTTGCCTACCCTGCTGTTCCCACTCACTCTGGTAAGGAGTATATATTTTAAAAATATATATCTATATCCGAGATTAACGGATAATCTATTAATAATTTATATACTCGTACATATATTTAAATAGAGGACATTTTTCTATAACCATATATATATCTTGTAAAAGAGCTAAGGTTAAAAGAAAACTTATTTACTTTTCTGATTCTACTTCTGACGCCCACATCCTGCATTCAGTATAAAGTCTATAGAACCTAGGTACAAGGGTTGTCAAGCCATGTGATGGAATGTAACATATAGCGTCGGGCTCGGAACTCTTTGATCACCGTGCATGAGAAACTGAAGTATTAATATCTGATGGTATTAAAACAGACGTCAGCTTTCATATAAACTTATATAAAAATATTTTTTACTGTAGGAAAAGAAAGTGGTTTTTAGCTCCACACAGTTTTTGCCCATAGAATATCCTATCCATACCTATATTATAAATTCGAAAGTAACTCTGTCTGCCTGTCTGTCTGTCTGTCTTTTACGCAATCAGGGCCAAACGGCTAATTTAATTGTGATAAAATACTCATATAGAGATATTTGAGGGTCTCGGGATGAACATAGGATACTTTTTTTTCTCATATTTGTAATATTTTCGATATATATCAATATATTAAAATACTTATTAATTTGACATGAATTTATTCCGCCATGTTTATAACAACCGCCGTTGCTAAGCAACGATTTGCAAAGTTTGTTGTTAGAAAACGTCACCCAAAATGAGTTTGCTTTACGCGTACATTGCGCGCGCCGACTCAACCTTATTAAACACAAAAATATTGTCCCTTAAATATTGTTTTAAAAAGTCCGCGTTGATATATATTATATACTATAGATATAGATATAGATTTGTATACATTAACAAAGATAGGGTGATTTCTATAATGTGATATTCATCCTTATGAAAATAAATATAATAGTCATTTTTAGCATTTCATCTAGATGGTTATAGTTTATTTATTTATTTATTAAGATCCACCAGTGGTAATAACATTAAATTAATCATACAGTAAGTTTCTTACATTTAAATTATTACAGCTAAATGCATTACCTTTTAAGGTGAATACCATATGCATTCATCTAACTATATAGCCATGTACCTAATTATTTTACACAATAATATACACAAAAAAAAAATCAAAGTTAAGTTAACTAAACATCAGTAAATATAATATTAAATATTAGATACTACAATATGTCACGTTTCGGCGATATTTAAAGAAAGAGTCACCGAAAGGATCCAAAGCGGTCCTTTCGTTAACAATAGTGCAAAATCGAGACATCGGGGAATTATTGCCCAAAACAGACCTCCGACAAGGAACTTCGAGACGATTATTTTTTTTGCGGGAATTCCTAGGAACTTTAAAATAGAAATTTTGTACTAGACACGGGTTGTCGTAGAAGCTGCTGATAGTTTTATATAAGAAAAGCGAATCAATAATTTTTCTTCTATTTTCCAAGCTACTTAACTTAAAGTACGCAAGCCTATCCGCATAGGTTTTAAGTGAACTCAATTTTCCACTGTTTACTGTATAAAATTCTAATAAATAATTAAGGAGATGGCACTGATTCGGAATGACCTAGCCTACGAGTGGTATAGTATGACCGACGAGAACGGGCAGATTTCTTTAATGGTTTTGTAAATTTTTATATATTTCCGAATTACTGTTTATTTTTATTTAATTATTTGCTGCTCAGGTCTGTTGATAGGCAACAGAACTGAACTGAGCCGATGTTATATACTTAAAATATCGTAATTTTAATCATTTGGGATCTTATTTAATATTGTTCGCAAAAATTATTAATTATTTAATATAGAAAAATGTTTAGTACGCGCTCACGGCTAACTTTAGGTACTTTTTCTTCTTTTGTTTCTTCATTTCGGTTACTCTGATATTTTTTCTAATAATAAATCTCCACTTATTATTCTTTTTTTTAACTTATTTTAATTATTTAGGCTTATATTTTCTTACAAATTCTATTGAAAACCGAAAATTAGTTCATAAATACTTGTATAGTTCAAGCGGGCGTAGCCGCGTCCGGGCCCACTAGTATCTTATAAAACAAAGTCGCTTTTCGTGTCTGTCTGAACTTTCTAACTCTTCTTCTTCTAAACCACCCAATGGATTTTGATGCAGTTTTCGCCATTAGGTTGAGTATTTCTCAAAGAAGGTTTATATATAGTTTATTATTTGTACATTCGTATGTAAATTAACATAAATACGATAAATGTGTATAAAGTTCAACCCGTTGAGACACTTTCGCGCATGCGCTGCTTTAATGGTAAGTACTACGTGAAAATAATGTACTGGAGTATTGCTCCTCTTAATAAGATTTACAAAAAAGTCCGCGACAGCATATTCGTATCTTTTAAGGATAACGTGTAGTGATCATATTTCTGTCTAAAAATTGTAATTTCAATATATTTTTTATTGTGAGGGATATTTTTCCATAATGGTATTAATCCTTATCCTTTACAATACTTTATTAATTTTTAACGTTACACGAAGATAAAATTAGCTTTTCACACTATTTCGAAATTGCGAATAGTTTTAGAGAAAAACGCATTTAATTGTTGACACATCACGCCGATGACACTTCAGCTGTATCGACTCAAGTTTTACTTATCCCTTACTCTCAGCCGCGCCCGCCTCCGTTACACGCATCGGTGGTTCAGTGGTAGAATGCTCGCCTGCCACGCGGGTGGCCCGGGTTCGATTCTCGGCCGATGCATTCTATTTAATTTTTCTCACAGGCAACCACGTAGTGCTTGGTTTTCATCAGGGACAGAATACCCTCTAACCACATTAACCACAAGCTCGAAAAAAAAAACCCGCCCGTCTCTATAGCAACGAAGATTTAGATGCGTTTGCACGTATTGGATAATTTAAGTTGAATGTATTATTTCAGCGCGATATATTTGGTTTCATATTTTTTGTAGTAGTTATTAGTAGGTAGTATTTTGTTTATATTTCTTCCGTTTAAAAATAGTCATTTAACTATATTTTAATAAGTACTTGAAAAGATTAGTAGCACAGATTTAAAATTACGGTACCTACTAAAAAATCCTTGCTGTGTAAAACAATTGGAAAATCCTTATTGAAACTACGAAAATGCGGGTTGCATT
>DWNA01000752.1:0-19258 GCA_018249835.1 Heliconius besckei | reverse complement strand
ACAAACGGTTGTGAGTTTGGTTGCCACCAAGGGGAATGAATTATAAATACTTTCATTTCTTCGCTCTGGTAACAAGGCAAAAACACGCTGATGAGTTCTGCCACTCAACACGGAATGCCTCGAACATTCGGCAGAAAGTGGGGAATGGAGTGCTTTAAAACTAGGTTTCCTCTGCCTACCCTGCTATATTGGGGATACAGCGTGAAGCTGTAAAAAAAATGTATAGATTCCCATTGCCTATTGCCTACGTGCGGAACAAACGTGATTGAAAAAAAAAAGGAATAATAATACAAATATTTATTACGATGATATGAACAATAAAAATCCAGGACGATGACAAAATTATTTTAACCCATAATGGAAAGTGCAATAAAACTCCCTACGCTAAAAATGATTCCGTAGACAATAAACGTAAAATGAAAGGACAATATTAAGTAACAAAGAGCAAATTAATTCGGCGTCGAATTAATTTCTATCAACCGTTGATGCTTTGAGCGCATCTCATACGCATCCGCACGGCGTCCGCTTAAACGTCGTTCACTTTGACCAATCGAGACCCGAGTTGCTTTTTAACCTCTTTCATCTTTTCTTGCTGTTGTGGACAGCCTGACGCCATTTTGTGTAGAAGTCTCCAATATATTTGATGGAGATACCGGAGGCCTGGGCGGCGCCTGTCACACTAAACTCCTTGTATTGTTCTTCGTCTTCACCCTTCCCCAGTTCGTTGCCAACGAGCAGTATTAGTAGCGGAGCAGATTTGGTGCAAACTGAGGAATCTGAATCACCATTTCCTCCTTGATTTTGTCTCTCATCGACCATAAAGTGATTGCAGAATTCCAATATTTGTATGAAATTATGTATATGCGGCGGCGCTTTCCGAGGGTACTTTAGTAACGGAAGAGGCTTACTCTGTCCAGGGCGTTGTGTCCGCAGGAATCTTGACCCACTTCTCAGTTCCAATTCTAGCCAACGTATAGCATCACGTGCAGAAATGTTATCGCGTTTTAATTCGTCTAATTCCTGAAGCACTGTAATAAGAAAATATTTATAGTTAAGTATAAATGACCTAGTGTATGTAATGTAACCTAGTGTAGTAAATCTAGTGATAAGACACTCCATTCCCCATTTTCAGCCGAATTCTGTGGCTCCGCACTTTGCCTCGACACCAGAGCGAAAAAATTAAAATATTAAATATTTCATTTCCTGGAGTGGGGATCGAACACACAACCAGTCGCGTTTACAGTCACACACTTGTTCTCCTCGGCCACGGTTGGCTTCAACGATTATATAAGCATAGATATTACTGTATACAAAAATATATCTTAAATACATTAACACTTTGCATAATACAGTTTAAAACAAAACACACAACTCACCGACATTAGGAACGAGAAATACAAAATTCCGTGTCCCCAAAAGCTGTTTGACCCTTCGCAGGTGTTTAGATAGAGTCGCAGTATCTATAGCGAGGAGGGAAGGCACGTCTGACTGCTTGGTCCTCTCCAGCTCCCGCACTTGCGAGGCGAGCCAGAGGCGGCCTAGACGTCGTAGTAAGCCGGTCTCACCTTGTTCTGCCTGCAATAAGTTTTGTTTTAAAATATTATGTGTTTCGCTAATTAAATAATTAGCGAAACCCGCGCGGCTTCGCCTGCTTAAACTTATTGTATCATACAGACAAATTATACAAAATCTTCACATGTATTGTAGCAAACGTGTTATTCTGATGTATAAGCTATACAACTAAGTTTAATTTGAATTCGTTCAATAGTTTCGTTTATATTTTCATTTCTTCGCTCTGGTGTCGAGGCAAAGCGCCACGTTAAGTTCAGCCACACAACAAACTGAACATTATATTTTCCCTATATTTGTGATACAGTTTAATTAAAGTATTATATAAATAATTATATGTTAAGATACTTTATGAGTTGATGAAAATGATAATATGTCTAATTTCTATGCATTAATTATTTTCTTAACATCATATAACCATTCATATAATATATAGTTACAATATCTTTTTTTTTCATTTATTTATAAGAAATTTTGATATTTATTATTTACTACTACTACTACTTCCTTAGGGAAAAATCAATTTTAAAAAGAAGTTTAGTTCAGGTTCCTATTACAGTTCTAAAATATGTTATTTTTTCGAACTTCTCTCATGTTATAAAAATTAGGATTGAATATTTTATATAAAAAAAGCCTTACCTGCTTCTTAGAATTGTGCCACTCTCGACTTTTCTTATGGTTAATTTTCGTGTTAGCTTTCGGAGGAAAAACTTTCTTGAAATAGAATATTTTCAGTGATCTATTATATCGTATTTTCGGTATTATTTTGGCAGTCTGATATCCAAAATCTATGAAATTTAAAATTCTTATAACATTTTCTTCAATAGGTGTGGGTTTAAATTTTTCCATTATCTGCCACTCAGCAGCGTCTTTATCAAATTTACAGATGTCAGTACCTCGTAGGTTAATATCTTCAGGCAAAGGTATGGTTTTGTATTCAAGTTTGAGTTTCTTAGCTAACTTTTTAGCATAAATCAATATTTGGCATTCACCATTCTTTGTTTCAGTACTTTTTGGATTAAAGTAATTTAGAAATATATTCAGTAAGTCCACAACACATTGAAACAGTGACTCGCCACTATCTCCACATGACACAATAAGATCTTTCTCTGTCAAAACCCAATCTTGCAGTAGTTTAATGCTGGGCAAAATATTTGAGCCAAGGAGAAAATTTTCAACATCACAAACTAGCAATTTATCATTTTCTATTATAGATTCTGGCAATGCCTCATCATTAGTTTCGCCATTTAATATTATTGCGTTTTTATCAATATTTTTATTTAACTCCTTATTGTTTTTATTTTCATCAGTATCCTCACTTATTTCTATTACAGCGTCGTCACTTTCAGAATCACCATAAACAGAGCCATCGCTTTTAGAATCGTCGTCGGATTGATAAAGTGAATCAGACAATGCTTCTTCAGAATCTGATTTATCTGAATCCACTCCACTGCTCTCAGTTTCTTCATCTCTCATGTCAGAAATTTCGGATAACGCCACTCGACGTCTACGACGACGTTTCGAAGCAATTTTTTTGTTTTTCATGTCTCCACTAAGTGATGTACTTATTTCCTTTTCAGAATTTGCCTCTTTCTCTGATTCTTCTTCATGATTTTCATCTCCATTTGTGAGTTTAACTTCCTCTTTGCTGGATTCTTTTATTTCTTCAATCATTTTTGAAGGTTCTTCAATTTTGACAGTTCCTTTTCTAAATTTTGATGCAAATCTTTCATTATATTTTTGTGCTGGATTAACAAGTCCAAATGACTGTACAGTTTTGAGAAGTTTTTGGAGCACTTGAGATAGAAATGCAAGTGTAAAGGCTTTGCATGCAAAAGCCTTTGATTTATCAGTTTCATTCAACTTGGCTATAGTAAAAAGACAGATTTGGACAATGTTTTGTATTAAACTAGGGTTTAAGTAAGATGGATTTATATTTTCTTCCTCCATAGCTTGCATGTATTCAGTATAATTTTTATTTATATCAGGAACAGACATTTTTTCAAAATTCATAGCAATTTTAAATTGAAGGGCTATTGTGTTACAAAGTTTTGCAATGTTTTCATCATCTTTACCCATATACCATATTTCAATCAAAGATAAGAAATTGGCTATAGCCATTTGCATGTGCTCTGTTTGTGTTGAAGACTCTGTGTTAGTCATTGTAGGACAAAATTGAGTATTCTTTTCAAAAATTTTTGTTAAATTACCCATAGCACCCTCAAACGGTGTTAAAGTATTGAGACAGTGTATATAGTAACACACTGAATCCAAATTGTAGTTTTTGTCCAAATAAAGGTTTCCGAGTTGATTAAATGGCATACCTGAAGTTAAATCAATTTGAGCTGCTTGAAAATAATAACGAGCTGGTAAAGAAGAGTCAAATGAATTGAATATTTCAACTTGATAACGACTCAGATCCCCTAGATATATCAGGCAGGAATAAAGTACTGATTTACCCAACTGACGGTCTTCCTGTATAGGTATATCATCCTGTATCAAGTTCTCTTCCTGCTCATCTTCCAAATATAAAGGCATGTAATCTAAACATTTCAATTCTATATTCATTTCAGATTGTACTCTTATCATAAAGTGGTGGAAGTGTCCAATACCACAAACAATATGGGTAAATAAGTTGTTATCACATCCATTATCAGATTCCCTTAGCTTTTTAGCAGCGCTTACCGTATCGTAATATACTTTACGCCAAAGTAGTTCTAGAGATTTTTTACCATAATTAGTTGGATCCAAGAAGAATAATTTTTCGCAATGATCACGTAATTTTTGGCGTAAGCATTCAATTTTTGTTGTGAAGAGATCTGCAATAACTTTACTTTCAGCAGTAGCCTCACTGAGGCGTCTTGCTACGTCACTTACGTATCTGAAAATAAAAAATATTTTTATATTTTTTAAATTTTTGATTTACGTCAAAACATTGTGTGCGTCACTTCGTGTAGTGACGAATTTGTTATTCCCAAATAATTTTGTGCAAAGCAAAACATTATAGATATTTTTTATTATACATACCGATAAACTTTTTTAGCGCGTTCGCTGCGCTCAACTATTTTTGATTCCAAATGTTCATTAATACATCCGTTCTTCATTTTCAGGCCATTTTACTAACTTGTCAAGAAGTTGATATTAAAAATATATTTCTAGACTTATAAAAGACAAAATTATTTCTCAATTTAATCATGTCTCTATCAACATTGCATCACCAGCAGTCAATGGGAATTTATTCCAATTTCATAAAACTTTCCCAAAGGCTAAATATGACACTTTATAAATAGGTGACAGATAATGAACATTAAAATAAAAGTTTAAACATGTTCTGTTTTTTAAACCATTTTCGAGCCAATATTATTATATATATCACATTACTCCTTCCAGAAATAAGTAATAATTTTTAAGGTATAAAATTAGGCGTCAAGTAATTTAATAATTACATAAACGTCCGGTATTATTTATTATTTTTTTCTCTTACCAAGTCTGTGACGTAGGAGGTTTTTATTTGAATCCTTTCGTATAGCATTATCTATATTTATTAGCCTTCAATCGTGATTTGCCGTTTGTGTTTTTTGTTTTTAACAATATTATCCTTTTGCAATTTATGCAAATTTGTGTTCTTAGCTGAAGTTTATTATTTATAATTTGATTCTGGGTTACAATTGCAACAATGGAAGCTGTAGAGAATCAACAGTATGTTGTCTTAGGCATCAAAGTGAAGCCTGGACCAATGGAACGCCATAAATTGGAGAATTTTGCACTCGATAATACTGTAGATCTATTACGAAGCGAAGCTGAAAAAAGAGCTAATATTCCTTCTGCTTCATTAGGTATGTTTTTAAATTTTAAATTTTATTTGTACACCTCATTACATTAAAGAAACTGAAGCTCAAAACTTACAAAAAACAATGTACAAAAAACATGTGGTTTATTAATATATATTTGCGTTTTAAAGAATTAATTCATCACGGCAAGATACTTAAGGATCAGGTAACACTTTCCGACAGTGGGATCAAATTTGGTGAAATGGTACATGTTGTAAAGAAGAAAGAGCAGCCTCCTGCAGCACCACTACCAACATATACCGATGCAGAATTACAGCAACTTAATGCTTCTTTGAGAACACTTGGTTGTACTCCTAATGCTCCTGGTTGGACAAGAGCAATGCAAGTAAGAAAGTTTTTTTGTCAGTACTCTCAGTCCTATCAGAAGCTACCACCAGTTTAGAAAGCTCTGCCGAGAAGAGCACTAAAACTTAGAGAATACATTATTATAGTAATTGTTGTTCCTGAAACAAATATTTTTCTAACACCCAATCCCCAATTAATTTGGCTAATCAACATTTTTCTGTAGATATTTCTAGAACATATTTGGGGGTGGCACTATTAGAATTATTTAGAATTTGGTGTTGAGAAGAGCAGGAGAGAGCTTGGGTAGTGGACGTGAGCTTTATGCTCTTTAATGTATTCCCTTAATCCTATACTTGGGTTGCAAGTTTGTAACTTCTCTGCTCCTAGCCCCATAATGCACCCTCATATACTTGCCCCGTGAATCCATGGAATACTAAGTAGTTTCTTTCTTTTTAATACATTCATTCATTTCTTTTTTAGTTACTAAATGATGAATCGTCCATGGCTGAAATTATAGAACATGCACCATCTTTGGCAGAAGACTGCATGACTCTGTCTATTTTACATGAAGTAGAATTGCTTGCAGCAATGGGAGCAAATATTCAAACAATGCGACGGGGAGCCGAGGCTCATCCTGACTTACCAAATGCATTAAGGCATCTAATGCGTTTAGTCCGATCCCGTTCAAATACAAATACCTCTGATTTTGGTAAATATAAATCTTTAAATATGACTTTATCATGCAGTTCTCATTTATACTGTTTCATTTTACGAAGCAAAAAAACTGTGATTTGAATACTTCTTTACTTTACTAATATGTATATGTCCTGTTCCTGTTTCTATATTTCCAAACCAAAATGTCATTTTCTTTATAATTAAAAGTGAGCTGCTTTTATTGTATTTTTTTTTAATTTACATGAATTAGGTTCATTTTACAACTTTTTCTTTACAAATTTATGGAAAAATATGTCTTGCTTTGATTTATGATGCTTGCCACTATCACTAACATGACCCCTGTATTTATTATATATGATAAGAATATAATAATTAAATAAATTAATTGTACTTAAGAAAATACTATGATATTTATTCCATTGTGATGCAGTAGGACAGAATCTTGTTGGAAATTAACCTGTATAATTATAATTAATTTGTTTCCATTGCCTACCCTGCTAAAGAAAAACAACTAATTATTCACAAGTAATATTAGTAATAGTATCAATAGTTATTTTAATTATATTTAACTTCACATTGCCCAGTAGGCAGAGTCAGAAGCTCCTATTATTCATTCAATATTAAATATTTTTATATTACAACACAGCCCCAACATCTGGCTTTGCATATTCACTGGAGGCCCTCTCCGAAGACGAGGATGTCGAAGAAGAAGAGACTGAAGAGGGTGAAGGCAGAAGTACTATAACACAAGAACAATTAGCCGCTGCATTACAGGTTTTTATTGTTATTTTTATATAGTATTATGTGAAAATATAATATATATAGTTCTTGTGTAACAATGATTGTGGATTCAGTCTCTACTTGTTGCGGTTCTTATTGTTGCTATGATTTAATGAAGTTAGATTTGACATTTTTAATATTTTAACATATTATAAACAATCCAGGCAGCAACAGAAGCAGCACTGTCTTCCTCGAGCAGCCGTGGTACTTCCGGAGGTCTGTTGCGGTTGCTGCAAGCCGCTGCGTCGCCGGCCTCGTCTCCCGCGACGCCTACTACCGCTGCCACACCTCCTGGTATGTTATATATTGTAAATTATTCTTCAACCATATCTAGCGTTTGAGTTTTTATTATTTACATATTTTTTTTTAAAATGTTGGTAATTATAGTTTATTACTAATTATTTTGGCAACTATTTTTTTGCAAAATGAATAAAATAGGAATTGCAATTCCATATCATTCTATGGTACCTTGACTACCTCTAACGTAATTCTATTAAATTGTAGCAACAACAAGCAGCGCAACCAGTGAAAATGTAGGTGCTGGGCGAAGCGCCATTACCCCCGAAATGTTTAGCGAAGCGATTACCGAAGCCCTGAGCCGAGCAAATGCGGGTACACCAATGGAACAAAGTACTGCAGGTAGACTTTATTATTTATGGGTTAGAATCCATCCACTCACCACCACCTTACTCTGGAGACTGAAATATTTGATATTTCATTCTCCAGAGTACTTACTACTTTTCATCACTTTAGTAACGAGGCAAACTGCGGCGTTGAGTTACACCACTCAACACGTAATGCCTTAAGAATTCGGCAGAAAGTAGGCAACAGATACAACGTGAAGATAAAAGATGTCCAAAAATTTTAACGCACCCCATTCTTGGAAGCCATCCAAGTGCTTTGCCCACTTGGCCATACATCCTTTTCGAGCTACATTAAAGTGTCTATATTATATTTATTTTTGGGGAAGAATATAAAAAGTCAACCTAGTGTGCATATATATAATATATCCACTCAAACTCTTAATTTATTTCTCTTACGAAATAAAGAAGTATGTGACAGAACTCAACATCCTGCTTCATCATTACTGAATGGAATGAAAATGAATGAAATGGATCATTTCTCACTGTCTCGTTCAAACCCACAACCAAAGTGTTAACAGTCACATTCTTTTATAGACGTTAAAAAAGACTAGAAATGGAAAGTAGAAGACTTAAGTAATTGATTGATGAAGAATTCATCGCGATCGTCGAAACGAACTAATATTTTCCAAAAAAAAAAAGACTTGCTTACACGAGAACTCTCTGCGTTGCGCAGTCATTCATTATTTTTAATTCTCTATTCTGTGAAAACATAATGCGGCGTTGAGTTCCGCCACTCAATACGCAATGTATCGAATTCGATAAGGAAGTGAAAACGGAATGTTTAGACACTAGGTTATCTCTACCTACTCTACATAAGCAGAATAAAACGTGAAACTGAAAAAAAGAACATGCATAAAAATAAAATTTCAATGGAATAATAATAGATATTAAAAACATAAACAATGATATCAATTTGGATTGTATATTATTATCGTGTTTCATTTATAGGTGTATTTGATTTTAAGATAAGTTGTGATAACCTTAATAAAAACACCAACTAATATTTTTTTTCATAATATTTCGAATCGCATTCAATTTTAACGAATCAACACAGTACTGTTAGAAATCAGAAGTGAAATATATTTAAAAAAACGTGACTAAGGTACAAAACACGTGCTAGCACATCAGAAGTGGATGGTAGTTACAACTTAATATTATCTACGGTCTCTAAATGAGGTAGAGCACGGAGCAGGCTCTGCGACCTGCGACCACAGATGTAGGCTTAAGGGTACCCTTTCCGATATATCAACACTCGCCTTGCCTGCTCCACACCATTATATGAAGAAGAAAGAATATATATAATATAATAATAATAGAAATATTATTTTGGTATCTAGACCTACAATTGTTTTATTATACCCTTAGGCTGACTGAAAGTATCTTTATTTTTGAACTTCAAATTAATTTATTTACACATCAAATTCATTCTTTTGAATGAATGAAAAAGATTTATTTGGATAAACTAAAAGAATTAATTATTTTTATTCCTCTGCTTTCGTAATATAAAGTGGTGCGATGAGCTTCACCACTCTACACACAGTGCGTTTTTACTTTATAAAAATAAAGCGTAGACCTAAAAAATACATTATAATAATGAATAACTATTTATAATATGAATTAATTATTAGTAATAATTAAGTACTAGTTTTTCATTGTATTTCCTAGCTTCATCTTCTCAAAGCCCCGTAACAACTGGCGAGGACTTCCTCACGCAACTACAACACATGCACGAGATGGGCTTGATGGACGACGCGCTTAATGTTCGAGCACTACATATTTGTGCAGGTTAGTATCCCGCATATAGAAGAGTGGGTAGAAAGAACCTAGTGTTAAGTCACTCCGGACTTCACGCACCGCCCGATTCAAGTATCGAGATGTTGTGTGTTTAATGGCGGACTTAACTAGCGCCACGCTTTGGCTTTGTTCACAAGAGAGAGAAAGAATGGAAATTGAACCTACAACCGTTGGACTTACAATCGTTGCGCCGTGACGGCAATCAAGTTGTGATGATTATTTAATTGTCATGGAATTTTAATATCATCATAATTAGTCTATTTATTGTCACATTCTTTATAAGAACTTTTAAATTAAAAAAGTAATTATGATTGTAATAAGTAATTTCGTAAGGAATGTGTTTTAAATTATTATAACATTGATTCATTTAGTTTTTCCACATTCAACACTGTTACTTGTAATGGTAACCTTGTGTGTTGAGACACTCCTTTCTTCGTTTAATTTTAGAGTCATTATTGCCCGGACTGAGTGGCGGATTTCAAAACCGCGCTGACTTCTCACTAGAGCGATGAAATGGAATATTCATTCCCCCTCTCGATTGGGAATCGAACCCAATCATGTTGTGCTGCTGCGCCACGATGCCATAAGTGAACTGCTTTTATTATTTTATATAATGTTTATTTTTTTATCTTACAGGTGATGTAAATGCAGCTATCAATTTAGTTTTTAGTGGAGCCATTGCAGACGACTGACGTTAAAACTATTTTGGGAAAACAAATAAAACACTTATTATTATTATTATTATATATTTATTAATTATCACTTAAAATTTTGGTATACTTAAAATAAGTAAAATATCACTGGATACAAGAATCCTTAAGGTCAAGTGTTAAAAAATACTAAGAAGAGTAAATAAACTACTTCCACAAATTATACTGTTTCAATTTAAGTTTAAGTCTTAAATATAACTTTATACTTGAAATACAACACCAAATTACTACTAAGCTGCAAACATTTAGAATGAATTTGGAATAGCCTCAAATATACAGATATAGAAATATAAATATTAATAAAAAGATTTTATAAAGGAAAGATAAATGAAAGAGTATGTAATATAAAAATAACTATAAATAAAATCACAGCAAACTGGAGCTTCTATATAAATAATGTGTGTCAAGAGATGTAACAGTTCCTTATCTAGACGTCAAACATTCAATTTCAATTATATCAATTAATTTATCATTAAGATTAAATCTGAGAACAATTATTATTCTCTAAAAAAATATTGGATGTGATGAAAGTTTAATATTCTAATAATACGATAATATAACCATTGACATCGAATACTGGAAATGTTTATTGTTTAGTTTTATAATTCTTAAACCGTTTCGATAACTTCCGATAAGTGCTGTTATCGCCTTTGGCTCGACATTGCTCACGTTTACGCATACGTTTGAAATACCATCCAGCGGTAGTCATGTTGTCTTCGAACAGCTCTTTTTCAAGCCTTCTCCTTGCTTCCATACGATTAATAGCTCGTTTGTCGACCCAATTAATTTTCTGTTCCGGTACAGCGTTATTATCTCGATGGTTCTCGCAGGTTACTGTTGATTTACTATCGTCTTCGTCATTGGCCAAAACTTCGTTAGACTTGCCGATTACACTGCCCGAATCAAAGTTAAAATTTTCTCCAATATCACCTCTGACATTTAGTTCCTTTCCGGAATACGAATTGTCGTCAGTCCATGACGAGGATGTCAGGGAAATATCATCGTAATCTTTTATTAAGCCACCTTTCATCTCCCATTGTTCGTATTTGTTACGCTTTTTCTCTTTCTTGTGTGATTTTTGACGATCATGTTTCTTCCTTCCAAGTTTATGCTTCGGAGCTGTATATCTGTTATCTTTTTTTAATCCTTCGAATGATGAATGAGTGTCAATATTGATGCTGTCTTTCGAATTCTTATTAATATCCTCCTTTTTTGCATATACTTTTGTAAAATCTCTCTTATGAAACATTGTATCTTCTGGGTTCATTTCACCAAATTTTTGATCAGACTCATTATCGTCTTTTGCATTTTGAGAATTGAAATCATCAGTTTCTATTTTGTCATTGCTAAATGCAAAATTTATGTCTTTAGCCATTTTTCGATAATTTATTTTGGACTCAAACGCTTTATTGCCATCTCTTTCATTAAAGTTTTTATTATTTTCATTAAATGCAGTTTTAATATCTTTGTTTTTGTATATATTATAATTAATGTCATCCTGTATTGATTCATGGTTATTTTTTCTATAATTATTGTTGACTTCAATTCCTACATTTGATTGGATACCATCACCATTCCTCTTTGTAATTTTTCGATTTTTATCGATGACTTTAAAAGAATCTATATTATTCAACTTTTCTGTCCCATCTACCAGTTGCTGTCCTGCCAGTTTATTGTTGACTAATTCATATTTTTGTTTTGGCTCATTTTTAATGCTTAGTGTACTTTCCTTATTTCTTAATTCATCCTTTTCTTTTATAATCTTTTTAATAGCTTTTTCATTTATCCAGCTCCTATTTTGGACGTAAACGTTTCTCAGCTTCTTAACATCTTGCACAAAATCCTTTTCATATGGAGGTTGCATCATGTGACTTTTGAGTAATCTGTCGTCAATATCTACTTTACCATCAACACAGGTTGATACAAGTTTTTTAGTTTCATCATTTTGTAATGGTTCTTCAAACATCTTCCTACATTTGTTCTGCTTGGTTGCCTTGTTAGCCTGATAACTATTTAGAGCTGTAATTTCCTTCAGTTTGCTTCTTAAGTATGCATTTTCTTCTTGCAATCTGTAAAGCCTTGATAGAATTTTGTTGACACCTGGTGTATTATTTAATGTACAATCTGATTTCGTTCCCCATGTATGGCCGATGGCAACTCCAAGAGCTGTTATAACACTCGCCAATACAACAATATTTAATACACTGCTCAATCTCTTGTTCCTTCTATGCACATATGTTTTATTTTTGCATTTTTTATTAACAAGAAAATCATCATGTTCTTTTATGTCTTCATGGTCATTTTCTACATTGTTTAATTGTGATTCTACAGATATAAATGGGGCAGTTTCGTGATCGGATGGACAGTTATCATCATTAGTTATTTCATAGTTCAATTGGCAAGGTGATGGTGAATCAGGTTCACTATCACTTATGATCGAAATTCCATCAGTATCTTCATCCTTTTCATGGATTTCTGTAGGTGCGCTTTTAAAAAATTATAGAAAATTTTATATTTACACATAATGTAAAATAGAGGTCAGACATGGAGCAGGGGCACAAGTGTGTGACTGTAAGGGGCAGGGGCACAAATGTGCAACTGGTTGTCGGTTCGATCCCCATTCAAGGAAATTAAATACTTATTAAAATTTACATTTTCACTTCTTTGTTCTGGTTTAGAGGCAAAGGCGTGGCATTGAGTTCTGCCACTAAATGTGCAATGCCTCCAGAATTCGGCGAAAATGGGAAATAGTGTCTTAACACCAGTTTTGTTTCCCTGCTCTGCTGTGTGTGGGATACAGCGTAAAGCTGATTTAATTTTATAAAATATTTTTTTGTAAAATAGATATTTTGAAAAAAAAAACTCTTTAAATGATAAATCATAATTAAATTATAGTTTTTAAAGAAACAATATATGCATAAATCTTCAGCTATAAATTAGTTAAAGTAAAAAAGTAGGCATGGTAATTTAACTAATAAGTGAATGGTATTTAAAAACCACAGAGTTGACTCTCAAAAATACTTCGGCATCTCAACATGATATATACTAAGAAGTTTGCATATTTTAAAATTAACACAATGAATAATAACAATTTAAATTTGGCACAAGTTCAAATTACTCATTCCCATTAATAGAAAAAATTCCTACAAATAAAGTACACTCAGTCTTTGTTGGACATTAGTAAATAAATGGTTTCACTATTATTTAATTTATATCAATAATTAAATAAGTAATAAATATATAATTACATTTTGAAAGTAATAATTAAGCCTTCGATCATAATTATTAAGTTATGCAATATGGTTCCTGCAAATCAATAATCATGCAGAATATTTACCTTTCACCTTGTAGCTCCGTTAACTCTTGTATATCGTCTGTATGAATGGAATTTTCAAGTAAAGTCCAACTCTCGCCAGAATCGGAGTCGCTACATTCAATAGCAGGCCCGTCCATTGCTAAAGTCATCTAAAAAATAAAAACTGTAACGCATTTGATTTATACGCAATAAAAAGTGTAATGCGCGCAATAATCTATAAGCCACATACCGAGAAAAAGGCTGCAAAAATTTAGATAAAATAATTAACGATCTTATACACGAGAAATTTAAAATGTAGAAAATATTGTGAACATGTTTTTTTTTCTATTTGTATTTTGTTTTTGTGAGTAAACAAAACGTCACTCCCGTACCTAACGTCACGAATTGATTGTCGATTGATTTTTGTTTTCCTCCTCGCGTGACATATTATTTTGACGCATGTGCTGGTACATTTTGCCACAGATTATATATTTAATAGACAGGTGCTTTGTTTTGCAGGTGTTGTAAATTTATATTTTATGCATATATAAAAGATTATATGTACAGCGTTTTTATTTATGAAATTATAGTATATTTGATAAAAATATAAAAATTTTAGAAAAAAGGCTTGTCTATTGTTTTCTTATATTTAACGTTATTTCTATACTTTCTCACATAATAAGCTTAGAAAAACTACTGTTAAGATTAAGAGATTCCGGTCATCCGGTTTTCACTTTCAGCAGTATGTAATACATATCTATTATAATCTTATCCCATAGTAGATGCAGGTTAGTGATTAAATAGACATGTCGAACAATACAAGATTGACGTTAACTGGAGATAGGAGATACATTATTAACATTGGGCGTAAGTACTGGTAGTCAGGCAATGCTAAAATATGTCACGAATTTGATACCGCGCTTAGTTCTGTTTCTATTCAAAAAAAAAATAAATCAAAGAGTCCCCAATATCCCATAATGGATTCCAACTCCCAATTTTCGTGGGTATTTCTAGTTACTTTCCAATTGTATATTAAGCTACTCTTTTAGAGGATAAAAAAATTGCTTATGTTCCAATCATTAAAAAATATTTTTTTATACTATAATATTATAATAATTATTGTTATGACATAGATTGATTAGAAAATAGCAAGTTTATCGTTTCGAGTTACTATTCTTTTTAAATACACTTAATTATTACAATTATACAACTTATATGAGTGAGATTATGTCGTGGCTTATAGCAAAGGGAGCAGAGAGAAAGACACTGGGTGTTGGGAGATGAACTTGATGAATGAAATATTGACATAATTCATTGCCTGTAAATAAGCTCAGAACCACAACCACTCAAGTTCAGCTGCTGTTCCACAGCTCCACAACGACGTCTTAATGCTTAAAATAAAAATCTATTTTAATATGTGGTAAACTAATGAGTTCACGAAAATAAGGTCTCATTTTATTCTTAACATCTTTTTTTATACTACTTATTCCATACAAAGTAAAAATAAAACCTTTTTTATTTTAGTATTGGAATGTATTCATTAATCTGTAGGTGTATATTTGCTAGTACTAGGATCATCAATGGCATAGTTCTTATCACATGTAAATGAAATGGTAGCTGCATATCTCGTTCCAGAGGTCACTTTTTCCACATAATGTGGGTTTTCTCCACCACTTGTGAACATACTCAGTCTGCCTTTTCTTGGTTCCACTGTACTATTGAATTTGCCATCTATGAAGACAAATCTGCCTCCTTTAAAATCAATCCCATAATTACCAAGGTAGAGCAATGTTGTATAATGGAATGATTTATAAGTTTCCTAAAAAATAAACAAGCATGGTTAAAATAGAGATGAATCACTTAAAATGTTTCATTCATAAATCAATATTTACTTTATCAATATGAGGATGCCAATATTCATCATGAATTGTGATAGCTTTTTTAGGTGTTATTTCTGAAAAAAATGTTGGGTGTGTCAAATAGATTTTATCTGGTCTTACTCCAAAATGATGGGCTATGGTGTGTTTTATTTTTTCTTTTACAACCTGAAAATAAAAAAATGTTTTAAAGATTAAAGACATGTATTTATTATAAAGAACCTCATAAATTATATATATTAACATACTCTAAAAGCATTAAAATCATTTTGATTGAATAAATGTTTCGTTTCTTTAAGCTTGTATATGTTAACAAAATGTTGTCCTTTTGATAGTGCACCACTGTGCAGATCTAATATGGAAGCTCCACCATAAGAACCTCCATGCTTTAAGCCTTTTTGTGCTATTTTCAACAACTCTTCTGCTTCTCTTTCTGAAACTACTTGATCAGTGACAAATCTCTTACAATCTCTTGGGACACAACCCTCATATTTTACTACTTCTTGTGTATATTCAGTAGAACATTCCACTATTACCCCTTTTCCTGGTAGTAATTCTGATTGTTTTGCAAATGTCACTATATTCTCTTTAGAAGAGAAATACACTATTATTAGGAGTGATGTAATTACCACTATTCGTGATATAATTCGAAGTGGTAGAGATTTGTTGGGGGATCTGTGAAATTTTAGTATAATTACATAGTACATACAATATTCCGAAAATGTGGCAGAAAGCATGGAACAGAGTTTCTTAACATATCATTAGCTCCATCTACCCTGCTATGCGGGAAAAACCGCAATTTTTTATATTACACATTTAACATATAAAATATAATAATTGATCAGCAGCTTTTAGAAGTAAAAATCAGCCTCACACTGTATCCACACACAGCAGGGTATGCAGAGGGAAACTCCGTTCCCCACGTTTCGCCGGATTCTGGAGGCACTACGTGCTGTGTGCCCTAAGCAAGTAATTATGTGATGTTGCAAATTATTTACTCTTTTACGGGGATGTTTTTGTTTTTTTCATTTCTTATATTTTCTTCATCCTTAGGAACATTTTTGTTTCTTCTTTTTACATCCCCCATTCTATATTTTAAATGTATTAAAAGAGTAAACGCAAAACGTGAGTACTACAATTATTTACACAGAAAATATTATGATAATAAAAAACAATCGTTTAGCACTAATAAATATTACGAATATATCAATTTTTAGATAAATGTGTAAGGTAAGACTAAGGAGGTTGTAAAATATCTAAATTAATATTTCCTCTTTTATACGAGAAAGATAATATTTAATATCTTTTCGGTGTAGAAAAAGATCTTAGACTTAGATATCACTGCACCTGCAGAGCAGTGCAAATATTGCCAATGTCAAACAATTGTGATTGACACTTGACAGATATTTGTAAGCGTCAAAGTTCAATTCAAACACATGCAAGTCAATATAGAATATAGTAGATAAATCTTTTAACTGGATCTCTTTTTGACTTGTATTCTCCTATTGTGTAATAATCTCTTTTTTACCATGTTCTCCATACAACGTGACATTGGCGAAGCGATTAGTGCTCAACTGGCACGCTCGAAACGCCGTAAATTAAGAACTGAACTGACAAACATTTAAATGGGGTGGAAAGAATTTAAGTTGCTTTTTGAATTGAATAAAGGCTAGAAGTGAAATTTTATTAGTTTTTTATGTTATTGAATTGTAGTCAGGGGGCGCCGAAAAAACTTCGCCCAGGGCACCGATAGTACTAAAACCGGCACTGGACGTAGGGGCACAAAGTGTGACTTGCGTGTGGCAGAACTCAACACCGCACTTTGCCTGGACACCAGAGCGAAGAAATGGAAAGTATACATTTAAATAAATATTTAATTTTCTTGAGTGGGAATCGAAGCAACAACCAGTCACGTTTACAGTCACACCTTGTGCAACTGCGCTACATTAGTGTACATAGAGAAATGTTTTTTGATGACTATTAATAGATACATTTTATTTTTAGATGATTTCGTTCTGGCTCTACTGTTGGCGTAACCTCACAAAAAATGCCAAAGTCGGCTCACGATTTGCAGTATATAATTTTTTACACATTTATATTTACACAGAGAGCCTAAATATACTATATAAGCTCATAATTCACATTTATTTTTAAAAAAACAATTTGCCGTTCTTATTATGTTATTGGCAACTAGCTGTCATTTAGTTAGTTGCAGGCTGGCAACATTAAGATAATATAATACTCTCACGAGGCAACACTCAATGAAAAAATCACGACCGTTGTATGTTGATTGCATTTGCGAATAGTAATTTTTGTTAAGTGTATACATCAAATTCATTGTGTTTCATTTTCATAGTCTTTTAAGAAATAATAGCTGTGTGTACAATCATTCTAACTTTATCACTGCCACTATATATTGATTTTAAGTCATGTATTTCAACGCTGAACATGAACGATTATTCAATAACGAAGTAATTCACGTTGTCCATAGAAAGCTTTGTATGTACTTTTCGTATTTTTATTCATGTACTGAAGACGTGTTATTGAAAATAATTATTTTATTTCTTTTCAGTTGCTTTAAATTCAAAACAACAGTTTAGTTATCCTACACACACCGAAGATGGAATACCTATTAGAAAACTATATGTATCGAATCTACCACCCAAGGTAATATAAAAATGTCGTGTTCCAACATTGCTAAAATATTTTGTTATTTTCGTCGGATTCAGTCGTCGTCGTCGATTATGTTAATATTTCGTTGAAGACAAATAATTTATTTGCTTAAGATGCACATTTATGGATGTGCATTTTTATCATGTACATTTTAT
Source organism: Heliconius besckei (assembly GCA_018249835.1). Lineage (NCBI taxonomy): Eukaryota > Metazoa > Arthropoda > Insecta > Lepidoptera > Nymphalidae > Heliconius > Heliconius besckei. Next base: position 950 of record DWNA01000752.1, on the reverse strand, counting down.
TTTTTTACAAAAATTATAATGATGAAAAATTAATGTGCATTATTATTAAAATAAAATCTTCTGGCGAAACCATTTTTCTGTTTCATTGCAAAGATGGTGCATTTTTAAATTTGAGTTTAATAACATATGATGGTAAATTTAGATTTATAAATAGTTCCTGGTAAAAATTCTCTTATCTCATGGTTGTTTAATTATACTTATAGTTTTTGATATTATTTATATTAAATGATAACAAACAAACAATATCATTTTGTTTCCTAATATGTGTATATTTAAAAAAAATCCTAGTCAATAAATATATAGTCTTACAGTCAATAAATAGTCATTTTGTTAAAAATATTAATTATAAATTGCCAAATTTTTTATAGTATACAAATAGTTACTAACCTATGAAAATCTATTATACTTCACTTTTCAGATAATTTGTAGTGATTTCTGCCACTCAACATGCAATGCTCCCAGAATTCGGCAGAAAAAGAGGAACAGAGTGTCTTAACACTAGGTTCCCTCTGCCTACCTCTTCTGCTGATTCATCTGCTTAAGCTGATTCAAATAATTGTGACTAAATAAATGTCATTAATTGAATATAAATTTTGAACTTGAATTAATAATCAAATTGATATCATTGTTTGTAATATATACATGTCTGGCATTTTTTGGTAGTTAATATTCTCAAAATTGATTTCTAATCAGGAAGGGGCACTGTTTTTAACAACTGTTTTTTTATTATTATTTTCAGACCACTAGGCCAGAACTGTTTGCAGTATTTGCTCAATATGGATTTCTCAAGAGCTGTTGGTTAAAAATGGAAGACAAGATATCTAATAGAAGTCCAACACCAACATATGCCTTTGTTACTTTTAGTAATCCTGCAGACGCTCACAAGTAAGTGGTTTTTAGAAGTTGTTCATATATATTTTTAATTTACTGGTTAAGCATAGGTTCTTTGA
>DWNA01000751.1:0-19265 GCA_018249835.1 Heliconius besckei | reverse complement strand
TTATGGCGCATAAAGTTTTATAATACAAGACACTTGTGTATGGTAATTTAAAATGCGAAATACACTTTGAATTATTACACATCCAATAAGACAGCTTCAAGATGAACTTGACGTGTAGCGCTACACAAAGATTTTCACATTTCAGTTTTATTTATTATTTGTCATTGTTAAATTTAGTAATAATTTTTAAACTGTAAATAAAGTAATCGATAATCTCTCCGAAATAAATATTATAAACGAAAACGTCCAACAGATGAGATATGTTAAAAACGTAAAGAAAATAATTTTATTTTATGTTTGTACGTGATATTGAAAAGCGTGAAGTATTAATCAGATGTGAATAGGCGTGTATTTCTGGAGAAAGGACATGTACCAAAATAAGTGGTCAATGACGCGAGCGTCTACAAAACGTTTGTAGGAGTATATCTTAGAACTATGCTTTTTATAAACAGACATTTAGTCTCAGAAATATATATTTCAATTAAAATTTATTTAATAATGTATTTTGAAATTCGTGGAACGATACTGGACTACATTTGTTATTTTGGCCGGTAATAAAGCGCGCTGTCTGACGACGCTGGCAGACGCCGCGACGCCCGCGTCTCCTGCCCGCCTCCTGCGCACCATACGCTTATAACCCATTTACAATTTTATACATTTTTAGTCTTTCAGTTACGTGATACTCTTAAGTCATTTATTATTTTCGTACATGATACAGTTAATATTTAAATTATTTTATAGATTGCTTATTATGATTATTCTCTAAAATGAATCACAACTCGACAAGAATCCATTACTATAAAACTTTCTTTATTCCTTTTTTTAAGTTTACATTATCGCATGTAAATTGAATAATATATTCACTTGTAGACTTAAAAGATTAGTAAATAAATAAAGTTTATCTAAATGTAAGTATCTCTGTTTTATTAGTTTTAAATAGGTCGTAAATGTGTATGTAAAAATGTGTTTTTGGGATGCCACTTTAGAAAGCGGTGTTCCATTTCTATTTTAGTTTATGATAAATAATGTGTATCACTCGCTCGAGGGATGTTACAGCTTCACTAGTTACTCAGAACTTACGTATTTGCTGGAGTTTCCGGTGGGGATTTCTAACACGGATGTTTTATCTTACGATTTTATTTAAACTCGTGCACGATAGGACGTCAACAATAACACAAAGAGATGTTTTCATAAATAAAGCTTAAAATGTTTCATACAATTGTGTTATTTGACGTAAGGTTTTTAATGACGGTTTTGTAATATTATGTAGAGTTTACTTCAACAATAAAACACAAAATTTTGCTTTATTTTTACTTTGCAAAATTTTGCAAAATTTGATTAGGAAGTGTCTGTTTTAATGTATTTTCCATATATTTTTGGTTGCGTTGTCACGTATTCGATTCACGATGTTACGATACTTAATTTGACGATTGGAGTCCATGCAAGCTGGTCATGGGCATAGGATGATATCATCCAATCCAATGGCGCACAGTCATTAACGCTATCGCCCACTACAGCCTGAATCATACAGCTATATATCAAAAATTCACCAAAAGCGGGCGTTTTATTTGTTCTGTCCTTAAAATTTGACAGTTTAACGTATAAAAAGTAAAGTGTGGGCAGGTGTTATAACTGTAGTTTAATAAAGACAGCTTAACATTACAAGTATACGTACAAGACGACAAGCTCTCGTGCGAGCTTCATCTTACTCTAATAATACACAAAATGACGCCGAAATCGTCCAGCGCTGGCAATCGTCATTGATTTTATGGACGCACAACATGAGCTTAATTTTGAGCTTATAATTAAAGTATAATTTGAAATTAAAAAATGGCTATATTTGTTGTACATAATATATCAAAAGAGCCATAAATACCTTGATTTTAAAAAATAATATTATTGCATTATTTAACTGATGTATAAGAAATAAGAATGTTACAAGTTTAAAGTAACTGGGGATTGAAAATATGAAACTTATGTTTTCATTAATATTTACATATTTTTTCACACAAAATAGAGCTCAAACGTAGATGGACCCAAATAGTCAATTGTAAACAACACACAATTCAATTATAGTAAATTAATGTAAACGGCTCCAATATCAGACAATAATTAAATTATAAAGTACAGTTTTTATAGGACGCTGATTACATTTTGAAGGTCAAGCATCATCTGTATTTTGAAAACTATGTGACTTACCGTTCCGTTCCGCTTTTATATTCGAGAAATCGAGAAATTTTGGATTAAATTTAAAGTAATCCCATGAATCTATAAAAATCGTGCTAAATAAGACTTGTTCCATTTGTGCCAATAGCCACGGATATCTGATACATACTAAAACGAATCATATTACTTGAAATATATATAAGTAAACATAAATTATAATCAAGGTGATCTTTAAATAACATTCATTTTAAATTTAATGAATTCGTAGTTTAATATTTCTTAATACGCATAATAGGTAGGCAGAGGGAACTTGGGAACTTAGTGTTAAATAGTCCGTTCCCATTCTGGTTCCGAAGTTCTGGAGGCATTGCGTATTAAGTTGTGGAACTCAACGCTCTTCCTCGTTACCAGAGCGAGAAAATGAAAATATTAAATATTTCACTTCCTCGAGTAGGAATTGAATCCACAACCCGCATTAGTGCCCCTGCGCTACATCTGGTCTCGTATGTACATCTTATTAAAAGTACATTTATCGAAATATTATTTGTTCATACAAATATTTTTTTAGGAAATTTCTACGCGGCAGAAATAGTTTCGGCCTTAGAGTACCTGCACGCACGGAACATCGTGTACCGAGATCTAAAACCTGAGAATCTTCTGCTTGCGAAGGATGGTCACCTGAAAATCACCGATTTTGGTTTCGCGAAAAAACTGACGGATCGCACGTGGACTCTCTGCGGTACACCCGAATACCTCGCGCCCGAGATTATTCAAAGTAAAGGACACAACAGAGCTGTCGACTGGTGGGCTCTAGGTAAGTTATGTTATTTATTATACAATACTTTAAAGACAATAAAGTTGTTTTTCGTAAATAATCAGTTTTATTATCTAAATGCTTAGTTCTATTTAATATTTCACTAGTTAAATAAATTGTTGTGTTTATATAGTGTCATGATATTGTAAAGATAACCTATTTAGATATAAAATAAAACAAGAGCGCTGGTGTATGTTATATTAGCAAAATATGATTATGTTAAAAATATTATTACTTATAACATAATAACACTGTCTTTTATAATTCAGTCAAAATAATTAAATAACATTAGTAATATTTCTTTCGAATAAGAGGTATTGTTATTGAGGTGTTCGTCACCATGTTATTTTTCATCCGAGTCCTCGCGCGCACTCTGTAGCGATGGCGTCCCGACGCGACGTTTCACGTAGTGTTTACATTATAATTATATTAACGTTGGAGTGATTTATCTTTCCATTTGTCAATTTCAAATCACTACTTGGTGCCAGACTTATAAATGCGTTTGGATAATTTATAGTACGTGGGTCTGCTTATGATTGTCTCTCGTCCGAACTTTGGCACAATAGTAGAAATTTTATAACGTTAATTGTTATTATCGTGATTGTTATTTTGTTTATAATATGCATGGTAGACAGAGGGAATCTAGTGTTAAGACACTCCGTTCCCCACTTTCCGCCGAATTGTGGAGGCACTGCCAATGTACTTTGCTTTACCTCGACTCCAGAACGATGAAATGGAAATATAAATTTAATTTAAATTAACGTATACCAAGAATGTAATTTTACCATATTATTATCTCACGTGGGATCTCGAATATGATGTGTATTTAAATGATCCTTAAAATCTTATTTTTATTTAAAAAAATTCCAGGTGTGCTCATCTATGAAATGCTAGTAGGCTATCCTCCATTTTATGATGACAATCCCTTCGGAATATATGAGAAAATTCTCAACGGCCGCATAGACTGGCCGCGGCATCTTGATCAGATCGCCAAGGACGTTATTAAGAAACTATTAGTACAAGACAGAACTAAGAGGCTTGGTAACATGAAGGTAAGACTTCTTAATTTCCTTTTTAATTAAAATTTGTTCTCATGCCAATTTTCAAGATAAATATGAACCAATTAGATGCTGTTCTATCTTATTATTGGATATTTGTATAAATAGATGTTATGGTTTATTTATGTTTAATATAAGAATATTAATAATTTGAAAGGGAGAAATAATGTACGGAGAGGGGATAGCATACAAAATGGAATAGGTTACGGTGTTATTATCAAATTCCCGCATTAACTGTGTAGACTCGCCCGTTTAGGTCTTTTTTAGATTCACGCTTTATCCCGCTTACAGCAAGGTAAGCAGAGAGCACTTAGTGCCAAGACATACCGAAAGTGGGGAGCGTAGTGTCTTGATACTAGGCTTCCTTTCCTACCCTGCTGCGAGGTACAGCGTGAAGCTGAAAATAAATAAATTACACGCACCGTTTAACCATATACATAAGTTAATAGTTATTATATTATATGTAATTTAATTAGTCATCTTGTTTCCTATTTTACCTTTATAATGAACAGACATGGTAATTCAGTTAAATGTTTAGCTATACCAAAATTTACGCGAATTTTCTTAAATAATCTGTATTTATTTATGTGTATTAAAGACGTAAGAATAGGAATACATATCTAATAAAAGACCTTCACGCGATCTCTGTATGAATGATCGTGATAGACAGACAGACGGATAATATAGTGTAAGGGTTCCGTTTTTTCCTTTTGAGATATGGAACTGTAAAAATGTAGTATAACATATAATGACTTTCAACGATACTTTACTAACTGAAGCTATATGTATAGTTTTATTTGAATCTTTAATGCACAAAAAATATCGTACGTGTTTCTCTTTTAAAGTTGGCGGTTTTCCAGATGTTTCCATATATAACTCCTAATCTAACACTTGACAATTTACAAACAGCTTTTAATTGCAAAGCTTAAACGAAATTTCATAATACATAAGAATAAAAAAAATCAAATTAAGCTTCACGATGTATCCCGCACATAGAACGGTAATTGTGGCCTAATAGTGGAGTCATTGCGTGTTGAGTGGCGGAACTCAACGCCGCACTTTAATTCTACATCAGAGCGAAGAAGAAGAATATAAATTTAAATCACTTCACTTCACTTGTGCCTCTGCGCCACTACTGGCCTCTACGGAAGAATAAAACACCTAAAAAAACTCATGTAATTATTATGTAAATATTATTATAAATAATGTTTTTATGATCGCTAACAACTAGGTACATGTATTTACTGTTATATATAGCGATCATAAAATGGAGCATAATTTTCAATTTCATTGAGCGTGGTAATCCGCTTTGTTATGTAACACGTTCCAAATAACCATTTTACCTATAGCTGCATCTTCTCACTCCCTAAGCAGCTATAGCAATTGAAAATGTTTAGAATAAAAAGAGAAGGAGAAAGAGGCCTGTCGTGGTGCAGTGGCACTAGCGTTGACTGTAACTGGGACAGGCTGTGACTTCAATTTTTACTTGAGGAAATATTTTTTTCGTTCTGGTTGCAAGGCAAAGCAGTGTGGAGTTCTGCCACTCAACACACAATGCCTCGACAGCTCGTCGGAAAGTGGGGAGCGGAGTGTCTTAGCAATAGGCTATACAGCGTGAAACTGAAAAAAAACGTTTTGTGGCATACAAGGATTTATTAATAGATTTATATATTTTTAAAATCTTTAATGATTAGGATTTTAATATTTTTCATTCAGTCGACCAAGACTCGTCACGACCTTCAAGTCTCTGAAAGAAAATAAATTGATATTCATCCAATCCTTCATTTCATATTTCACACTCTTGGAAACAACTCGCATTTTATTTTAACGTATCTTCTGCATTATTTCGAGAAAATAAAGAAACGCTCCCTTCATACTTCACTTTCCGCCTACTTAAGACATTGTGTCGTGCATAATTATTTGAATCAACCTGATTTCAGAAACTAAGATATTTCATAAATGTAAATATTTCCTAAAATTATAACCACCAGCGTGGCGCAGCGTTGGTCGTGGCTTCATATGGCTCATTCGCGGAAATACTTAAAATTCGATTATGTAATGCTCACTTACTTGAATTTGAGCAGAGAGTTACTGCACTCTGTTAACTGGTTTTGTGGGATTCAATCAAGAAAATACCTCGAATGAAATTACAACTCGCATTCACCATCAGTTAGGTCCCACTGCCAGGCGGAAGTGTCCAAATAATGATGAAAGAATCTTTTCTTAACTATGAGTAATGTCTTAAAAAAAAGATTAATTATTTGTTTTTTCTCTTTATATGTTTGTATATATATACAAATAGTATATTATAATTGTTTGTAATTGTCACAGTAATTATTCTGGTAATAAAACTTAGGAAAACTTTCAATATTTTCTCTGTGAAGTAGTTATGTGGTACTTTACTATATAGAGTCATGTGTATGGGACAGGAATGTGTTCAGACGGGAGTTTCTAGTAGTGTGACGTTTTCACCGAGCTTTTTACTTCCATATCTCAGAACGGTTTAGAAAGTCATCCGTCAGCTGACCAGCGCAGCGGCGACATCAGAAGATCCACTGTGTCATGTTGTGGATTTTTCACATTAATGCGATCTATTTTGTAGAGAAATAGATTTTTCCTAATGTTAATTATTATAATGGTGTTATATAAATATAATGAATACTCTTACATATGTAATACAATTAGAGACTGATCTTAGTAGGTTGTGCTGTTATTTTTTGATAAATTGTTTATCAGTACGAAAAAGGATATTAATTAAAATTAGCTTCACAAATAATATTGTAACAGCTTAAGAAGGTATAAGAATGTGGTGTTTACAGTATATAAGTGTTATAATATTATATTAATAAGAAAAATCTAGTAGGTACCTATAGTGTTAGGTAACATCAAATTTTAATTTAATGTAGTGAAACAAGAAGAAAATGAAAACAGCATCTCAAGATCGATCTCAGACTTGAGAGCAATATGTAAATACGGGTCTTAGAATGCCGCATTAAGTTTTAGAATTGACGGTTTAATAAGTCACGTCGCATTTGCCAATAATAACAAAGCTGCGTTAATTTTAAACCATTTATTGGTACTTAACGATGTTGATTGATGTATGAGCGAGTATGTTTACAAAAGCGTTATTAGCTACTATGATGGATACGCGATAAAGCTCCTGATCGAGATTTACGTATCAGAGTTTATTTTTGATGATTTTGTAATTACAATTAAGTGGGATGTATAGACTTTGGCAAAAAAATAGCAAGTTATTTTCGGTTATAATGGTTGTAGTGAATTATATTTTCATTTATATGTAACATTTTATAATTTTACTTATATTTATAAGTTTAAGTAAGATAAAAATCCTTAAAGAGCTTTGCTATTATATATACTAAATCTATATTTTTTGAATCTTTACAGTGTGGTGCGGAAGATGTCAAAAGGCATAGATGGTTTAAACACATTGACTGGGCCGATGTCTTCATGAAGAAATTACAGGTATAATTTAACATAGAACATTTTTAATGACAGTTAACGCTATGGCCATACTAAAAATCTTATTTCTATGGAAACTTAGTATTTTCTTGTTAAGCTATGATCGCTGCGTCTCGGTTAATAAAAAAACACATTTATTATTTTTTTATAATAATATTTATGTAATGTTTATGTTTTTTACAGCCTCCAATAGTACCATCAGTGTCTTATGAAGGTGACACATCCAACTTTGATGAATACCCCGAGACCGACTGGAAGGCGGTGCGCTCCCTCGACCCTGACGAATTGAAATTATTTGCCAATTTTTGATGTATTTTATTATAAGTTTTATTTAAACGATACATGGTGTACAATACGTAAATAATTTATAGAGAAAATTACGAAATTAAGCAAACATTGAGTCCGAGTCTTACGTAGTATGAATATTATAATAATATTGTTTTAACTATTTTATCGAGAAGTTGTCTGATGTTGTTGTAATTATATGTTTTCTGTGATATATTTCAAAATTGATACCCTCTTGTCCTTATTGAGTGGTTTGAATAAAATATATTTATAGCCCACCAAAGAGAATATTCGGCGTTCATTCGTTAATTGCAATTTTCAAGATTTCAGTTATAAATGTATAATATATACATTTATAATTTTTAATGTCTATTGAAAACATAATATATTTTTGTAATGAAAACTAATATTCACGGTTTTCCTTGATACGTAAATTTGGCTTACAACATTTATTTTCGTAGTATATAAAACTTATAGAAGTATTGTAAATATTAATATATAGCAATAAGGAGTATTAGCGTAAAATACTTATATAATACCAACGCTTCTCTTAGACTAATCTTTAGTTAGATACTTAACTAATGTTTATGTGATGTAGATTTTATTTCATATTTATGTTTGTTTAAACAAATACGTAAAAATTTGAATTTTACATAATTTTTACAATACCGATAACTGATAAACGGTTCCTAAAGATGTGTATTTAATAATAACTATTTTTTAAATATTTAGTTATTTCGGTTTTTTTTAAATATTATTAAGAAACTTGTGTCTTTGAATAGTGTTTTAACTTTTTGATAGAGCACTATAAGGTTTTTTTATTACTTGTTTTTATAGATCATAATAAAAATATCTATATTTTTGTTTTATATGTATGAAAGTATTTTAATATTTATATTATTGCTTATATTAATTGTTTTACGCTTTAACCATAGATACAAAATCAGTTCTATTCAATTTATGCCATTTTAAAAGTGATCTCTATAGTCAGATACTGCATTGGCTACTGGTATAAAGTGAGAAAGATACTTTTTTTTCTTAAATTTTCCTAAGAATAAAATAATATAGAAGTAATTTGACAGGGTTGTATAAAATTAGCCATTAAATAATGTAAATATGCACGAAATAAATGACTCACCTACAAAGTATAACTTGTTTTTTTTACTCAGTCATCTTTAACTACATCTTTAACAGATTAATCCATATAACAGTATCTATAATATATTTAGACAACATTTTTTTAATTTGAACAAAGTAACTCAGTATGGAAAAGATAATTAAATGGTAAAAAAATAGACATGTAGGTCTAATTAACTACCAGACTTGACTATTCTCGTAATGGTAATGGCGGAATGGATTTCAACTAATGTAATGTTAAAGCATTATCTGTAAAAATACCTAAATAACTATACAATTATACATATATTATTAGCAACAAAAGAATATCAAATAAATAAGCAATGGAAAACGTTAAGTTTGATTTATGTCTCTGTAAAACAAATCGTATAAATAAATTCCACTGCTGTTTCGTTTAATATAAGATCGTAACGAAATTATTTTAAGGTAGAATTATTTTGGTTTTGGGGCTGCGATTCGGGCCGTAATTTAGTTTATTTACTCCATAGCAGACAGCGCGCCGCCGACACCATTTTGTGGTCGCTTAACCAACCTGTTAATGTTACTTTTTTATTCAAAACATTGCAGTTACGAAGATGTAATGTTACCACTTACCATATGTCAATTTGATATAAAACATTCGTCTGAGTAATACTCAAAAAACATCTCTTGATACTATAATCTATTTTGAAGAGAAAATTACTATGAACATTATAATATTAGGTATATAAATAGCAAGCTATATCTGATAAATTATATAATTTAATAAAAAACACCTGAAAATCCGAAAAATTAACCGAATATAGTTACAGTTATCAGGAATAATCAGATATGTTAGTAATCATAGATAAGCGTTCTTTGCCTTGCTTTAAATGGATACTAAGGGATCGCTTGCTCTGCGAAACAAGTAGTTCGTACCTTTATTTTATTCTTTTTTCCATTTTTATAAAAATGACGATACGACCTTTGTCTCTTGAGTTACAAGAAAAAGCTCGAAAAGAGTTAAATGAAGATCCAAAGAGAATTGCGAGTGATTTACAGCATATTAAGGACTGGATATCGAAGCAGCCACACTTGAGAGTCAGATCGGGTGCGTTATTCTTTTGTAAATATTGTAACATGTTTAAATAACCAATGGTTACGTGATAACTGTCGGCTTAAAAAATATATGGATATTTGTACATACTTAATAAAAGACGAGTAAAGAATGAAAATTTTTATGATTTTTTCAGATGACCAGTGGTTAGTTTCATTTTTAAGAGGCTGTAAGTATAGTCTTGAAAGAACAAAGGAAAAAATAGATTTATATTACTCGCTGCGCACTCTTGCACCGGAGCTGTACAGTATAAAATATAACAATCCTATTCTCGATGAATTTTTAAGTTTGGGGTGAGTATATACATACATTTTTTTACAATTTTAAAACTTAACAACAAGATATATATTAATAAAAAACAAAAATTTAAATTCTTTTTTTTTTCATATAATTGTCCCTTATTTAGTGCCTACATTATTTTGCCAAAAACTGCGGCCCCTGATTCTCCACGAACAGCAATTATACGACCTGGTACTTTCAATACTGAAAAAATGTCAATGAGTGATTTCTTCTCTGTCACGGGGGTCATTCAAACGGTGCAGTAAATTTTATTTTTAATAATATATTACCTATATAATATATATTTAATCATTATTATTTTAAATGAGCATTTTGTTAAATATACATTATATATAATATTATTTTCAGATGTTATTAAATGAAGATGATACAATGATAATAGCGGGAATACAATGGATTGTCGATTTAAAAGACGTCACAATCGGCCATCTCCTGCAAATGACCCCAAGGCTATTGAAGAGAATGACTGTTCATTCACAAGTAAATTTTCTTTATTATTTCACCTCGTGTTCCTAATTCATATTTTTTCAACAAATTCTATGTTTCTCCACTTCTGTTAAGCCTGGAATATTTTTTGTAGGATGCTGCACCAATACGTATGAAAGGAGTCTATTTCGCAAATGCCCCTGGAGCTTTTGAGAAACTCTTAAGCACGATTAAAAGTTTTTTAAATGAAAAGAATAGAAATAGAGTAAGTTTATTATGATGAATAATAATAGCATATAAATATTATTATTACATGTTTATTAAAAGACAATTTAAACGTATTGCAGATATTTGTGTGTAAAAATAATGAGGACCTATATAAATGTGTACCTAAAGAAATATTACCACAAGAATATGGAGGCGATAGTGTGTCTACTAAAGAAATAACAGGTAAATTTATAATTTTGTATACCTGAAACATGAAACATGTATGTACATGAAAGATATAAGAAAAAAAATGAGGGAATCAATGTACCAGGGCCTAATATAATGATGTTTCTGGCTGTTTGTTTTGTGCCCGCTAATCTCAGAAACTGCTTAACCGTTTTAAATACAATTTCCACTATTATATTTTGGGAAATTTCCTATAAGTGTTTTTTATTTATTTACTTATTTCAAAAGGTCTAATAAATAAAAAAAGTACATTAAATTAAAGTAGACACTTGGTTGACAAATTTTAGTTTTCAACGTAAAGACGATGATAATAAATAAAAAAAATATAGTTTTCAAACGGGCGAAAACTATGTTTTTGACAAACACTAAATCTATAATAGCTCTAGGAAATAGGGGACAAATCATAATTTAACCGCATTCTTCAATATTACTTTCCCGCGGTGACATAATCACGGGCACAACTACTTATACATGAAAACTATAGAATTACTATTTATTTACACAGATTATTGGATTTCTAAGAAAAACGAATACACTTCTTGGCTGGAGGAAGACGAAAAGTATGGCAGTGATGAATCAAAACGGCCGGGTCAACCAAAAACTGCTGAAACCTTATTCGGAGTAGAAGGGTCATTTAGACAACTGGATTTTGATTAGTGTTTTTTTATACAAATTGTAATTTATGTATTAAATATTATAAATAACTATATTTTAATTTCATCAAATACTCAATAAAATAAATAAAAAATATTTTATTATGTATGAACTTACGTTTTTTATGATATTACTAGTGGACCCGGACGCGGCTCTATGCCTGCTTAAACTATAAGAATATTTATTAATTATATTATTTTCAGTTTTCAATAGAATTAGTAAGAAAATATAAGCTTAAATAATCAAAAAGAATAATAAGTAGAGACATATTATTAGAAAAAATATCTGAGAAATTGAAATGAACCAACATAAGAAGTAAAAGTAAGTAAAGGATATTGTTAATATTAGAAAAAGTACCTAAAAACCGTTCAAAAACGACCTAAAAGGATTATTTTTGCCAACAATATCAAATAAAATAAGAAGAGAACCAAAGTGTATATTAAATTAATTATAAACAACAAATAAAAATGTATGAAAATTTATAAAACCGTCAACGTCATCTGCGTGTTCGCGTCGGTCATACTATACCACTCGTAGGCTAGGTCATTTCGAATCAGTGACATCTCCTTAATTATTTATTAGAATGTTAAACAGTAAACTATAATTTCTATCTAGATAAAATGCTAAAAGTGACTATTATATTTATTTTCATAAGGATGAATATCAAAAAGTCGCGGTAACGGTTGCGTAGCGACGCGACGGTTGTTATTAAAATGGCAGAATAAATTGCATGTCAAATTAGAAAGTACTTTAAAATATATTAGTATATATGTGTAATGTAATGTTATATAGCCTATAGCACTTCTGAAGAATGCAGCTTTACAAATACAAAACAAAAACAATGTAAATCGGACCAGTAGATCCGGAGATCTTAGCGTTCAAACAAACAAACTCTTCCGCTTTATTATCTTTATAAAAAAGATATAGATAAACTTAATGGTATTTATTACATGCTATTTTAAGTAACTATCAACATTGTACTTTTATCTTGAAGCCGTGACACTTAAAGTAAATGCGACGGTTGGGTTCGACTCCCAGTTGGGGAAATTAATTATTATTTAATGATATTTTCTTTTCTGACAACAAGGCAAAGCGTGGCGTTGAGGTCCGCTAGTATGCACTCATTTTGTTTGAAATTATTTACAAATATAAGTTTGTAATGAAAATCGCTCATTTGACATAAATGGTCTGGACACACGGTAAGACAGGCATAAAGGTTCCCGTTTTTTCCATTTTAGGTCCGGAACCCTAAATACAAAAAAAAACTGGATTTTTATATTCCTATTTTCAATAGTTCTTTTACGTAGTTAATCTCAACGACGACGTTCAGTCTTATGTTCCTTGACTTGTATACAGTCAAGATACATTTATACATAGTTATATTGAATAAGGCATAATATATGGCATATTCTCTACGTAATTCTTCTCTTTATATGTATCACTAGTGGCTTAGTGGGTAGTTTCAGCTATAAGAATATTTATTAAATATATTCATTAAATTATTTTAAAATTTCAATAGAATTAGTAAGAAAATATAAGCTTAAATAATCAAAAAGAATAATAAGTAGATACATATTATTAGAAAAAAATATCTGAGTTATTGAAATAAACCAAGAAAAGGATTAAAAGTAACTAAAGGATAGGTATTCTTAATATTAGAAAAAGTACCTAAACTTTTCCGTGCGTGCGTACCTAGATATAGACTCTACGAAATAACTAAACATTTCTCTCTATTAAGTAGGATAATTTTAGCGGGCAATATCAAATAAAATAAGAAGAGAACCAAAGTGTAGCTTAAATAATTTATAAACAGCATATAATTACATAAAAAATAACAATAGTTCGAAAATGTATGAAAATTTATAAAACCGTCAACGTCATCTGCCCGTTCGCGTAGGTCATACTGTGCCGCCCGTAGGCTAGGTCATTTGGAATCAGTGACATCTCCTTAATTATTTATTAGAATGTTAAACAGTAAACTATAATTTCAATCTAGATAAAATTCTAAAAGTGACTATTATATTTATTTTCATATGGATGAATATCAAAATGTCGCGGTAACGGTTGCGTAGCGAAGCGACGGTTGTTATTAACATGGCAGAATGAATTGCATGTCAAATTAGAATGTACTTTAAAATATATTAGTATATATGTGTAATGTAATGTTATATAGCCTATAGCACTTCTGAAGAATGCAGCTTTCATACAAAACAAAAACAAAGTAAATCGGACTAGTAGATCCAGAGAGACAAACAAACAAACAAACTCTTCCGCTTTATTATATTAGTATAGATATACGAGTATATAATATTTTACAGAACTTATTTGTTTTAAACATAGTATTTCGTTTATTTTCATATTACATTTTTAAAAATTATATCTATCTCAGCATATAAATATTTAACTTTGTGAAACCTTTAAATAATCGCAAAGTAAACACGATATATTATTTATCAGTTTTATAATAAGTACAAAAGTGATAAATAAAATCGAAGATAATAATTAATTACATTACGTGGATTGAACATTAGATTAGTAAAAGAGTACGTTTGGATTCGACAACGGTTTTTTAATTTTTTTACATAGAGACCATGCAAATTCGACCTTTGTGTCCTGAGTTGGAAGCGAAAGCTCGGGCAGAACTAAATGAAGATCCACAAAGGATTGCGAGCGATGTGCAACACATTAAGGACTGGTTGGCAAAGCAGCCGCACCTACGGGCCAGATCAGGTTATAATGCTATTTATATTGTGAGGATATAGTGGTGGAGTGGAACAAGTTCGGCTGCTATTGTGGTTGGTGGCTTAACCCTCGCGCAGGGTAAGATCTTTGGTGACTCGTAACGGTCTCCGATTTGTACGATCAGTGGAGAACAGAGTCTTGGTACTGGGTTCTCTCCGCTTAGCTATGTGTGAGTAAGACACATATCACGAGATATACGTGAGTTAAGAATCTAGTGACACTTCATTCTCACTCACGTTGGGCGAATATTCAATTGTATTTAAAATATACTTACTAAGACGTTTCCAGTCTAGTGAGACAAGTACCTAGTCTGTATCTGTAAATTTCATAAATGATTTTCATTTAAGCGTCATTAAATTGTGTGTTAATGAAAAATAAACGATTGGAAAATATATTATACATACATATTATTTTTTAATTAAAGTAATTTTAATATTTCAGACGACCAGTGGATAGTAGGATTTTTACGTGGCTGCAAATACAGTCTCGAAAGAACAAAAGAGAAGCTAGATTTATATTACTCGATGCGAGGCTTAGCTCCAGAACTATTCAGTGCTAAGCCTAGCAATCCGGTGTCAAAGGAGATTATGAATATCGGGTAATGTTCTTTATTAAATGATTTTTTTTATCAGATATGTGAAGACCCACTTTGCCTCATTTTTTTATTTTATAAAAAATTTGGTCAACCTATTAAATATAATAAAAATTACAATATAAGCATATAATAAATATCCAAGAATTACCAAATCTTTTTTAAGGATTAAAGATGTATATAATTGTTTTTTTCTTTCGTCTTAACAATTTTCAGAGTTTACTTCGTATTGCCGAAATCCGCCACACCTGATGCACCTCGAGTAGCAATCATCCGACCCGGTGTCTACGATCCTAATAAATATAAGATTAATGACATATTCTCCGTATCTATATTGATACAACGAGTAAGTGTTGCTATTATAATATATTTTTTTATATATTTCTTTTATATAGTAACAACATTCAAAAATATTTCAAATTTTTAACTATTTTATATTTATTGTAACAAAAAGAGTGATGCATCGTAGTTACAATCTGGTCAAATACAAAAATATACTCGTTAAGTATTTTAAATATTTCAGATTTTAATGAAAGAAGATGACAATGTTATCGTATCTGGTATGCGGACCATACTAGATCTAGAAGGAGTCACCGTCGCGCATTACCTACAAATGACTCCTGCTGTAATGAAAAGAATGGCAGTCCTTTCACAGGTAATATTTTTAAAAGCTTCTCTATTTTATCTAATTTGCAAATGATAATACAATGATATATTTTAAGAAATAAAATAATGTAATAAAATAATAAAATCAAATAAAATAATGATGTTAGCTTATTACTAGGTAGTACATTACGGGGGACGTTAGCTTCTATGTGGTTACAATAATTTTTTTGTTACAGGATGCTTCACCGATGCGCATGAAAGGAACTCATTATATAAACACTCCACCTGGATTCGAAACAATCTTTAACACTATGAAGCTTTTGCTCAACGAGAAGAACAGAAATAGGGTAAGTATTTCACAATTAAAAATGTGCTTACTTAGGGTAATATTAAATATTAATCTGCAAAGATTGACTTTGATTGTATCTATCTGCTCAACAAGAGCGTAAAAATACAACAAAAATCATTGTCCGAAACGTCTGCTAATAAAATTTTCAGGTAATTTTTCATTAAATAAGCAATCATTTCGTAAATTGCTCACATTTATATTTTAGCTCTATGTTCACAATAAAAATTATGAGGAAATGTACCAAAGTATTTGTAAAGAAGAATTGCCTGTTGAATATGGTGGCAACGGTGGAACTGTCAATGAAATTATTGGTAAGAAGAAAAATAAGATATTCAAATATTAGCATAACTATAATTGATGTTACCACAACTATCTATGTCAAGTTATTGCCTAAAAAATAAATAAGTGATTTATGTGTCTAAATATATGTATGTAGACGATATATAACAATTTATCAAATAAAACAAAGTTTACAATATTAGAATAAAAAAATAGGTATATCCTATATACATACATATGTGTATTTTTCGTCATTAATCGAATTTCATAAATAAAAATGCCTTACTTTTTTGTACAGAGTATTGGAAAAACAAAGTAGACCATTACAGCTCCTGGATCGAGGAGGACTTGAAATATGGTACAGACGAAGCCAAACGCCCTGGATCACCAAAGACTGCGGACACTCTATTCGGAGTTGAGGGATCCTTCCGACAATTGAGCTTCGATTGATACTTTTTGGCAATTTTATAAAGCCAGTTGTTAATTATAGACATATATTTTTATGTTTTGGAATTCTAAATTAATTTATATATTATAATATATTTTATATGTGTATTTTTACATTAAATCACCATCTCTTTTATTTCATATTGTTTTATTTTACGTTCTTAATTTTCATATTTTATTAATCTTAGTTTATATTTAAATGCATTTTATTATGTATTATTTTATCTGTCCGTAAAATGTAGAAGACTCTTCTAACAGGGAACCTTATATTTTAATATAAAATATATTTTAAATTAGTTATTATCATATATCTAATAATAGATAATTACATTTTAAATAAACTTCTTTATCTAATCAATAGAACAGCGAAGAATAATATACAGCTATTGAAGTACATTACGAAGTACGAACGCGAGCGATACTAATGGTTTCAAGTACATATTAAAATTAAAATCAAGGCCATCTGTTCCATAGCGTAAAACATGTGCTTGTAGGTATAACAACAAACGACAAAGGCCACTCGATTTTGATTTCGCAGTTCTTGTATTCTGATTTCGTTGGTTGTGACAATTTACCTTTTTGCAACAAAAAAATGGTACATAAAAAATTTGCCGATAATATATATTTTTTAATAAATGATTCGTAGGAATTTTTTTAGATAACAACACTACTTTATAGAATGTAGAGCTCTTTAATCATAGTTTTGTAAGAGTGCGACAAGCATATGCGCGTTTACTAAATTGTTTTGCTATCAAATTAATACTTATATGTAAATTCACGTGTGAGTTGTGAGTGATATTTACATACTATTATACGAGTAAAGTTATAGTTTTGATTTATTAGAAAATTTAAGTAAGTCCCCCTATTTATATTTAATTAATAATACAGTAGAAATATATCGCTTTGACAATAAATTATGAATTCGTCAACGTATTGGATTATTTAGTAAAGGTATTATTAAAATTTTGCTAATTAAAAATATTATATTTGAAAAAGTATATATTTTTAGTTTTAATATATAAAAAAACATATTATTGGAATATTTGATTTATTTATGTCTGAATAAAAATTGATAATAATTTAGGCCGTTTATAAAAAACTTACGTAAATTATTATAATTTTTTTTGACTTAAATTTGAAATACTCAAGCCGTCGAGACGCGGAGGCACAAGGATTGGATTGTAACGTGATGGTTGTGGGTTCAACCCTCACTGGAGGAAATGAATTACTAGTTATATAACATTTTGGAAAATTTGGAACGAAGTGTCTTAACACTAGGTTCCCTCTGCCTACCTGCTGTGTGCAAGATACAGTGTGAAGCTGAAGAAGATCTTTACTAACACATAAGTATAACATTTAATTTGTGACCGACTAATGTAACAACATTACATTCATATACCGTATAATATAGCGATGCAAATAGTATACAGCACTCGTTATTATTTTATAATTTACTATACGTAGAAATAAAACCTCATTGCCATATTATTATTTTTTTTTTACATTTTTAATGCTATTGCCTTTTTAGCAGCATTTCTAATATTTCAGTATTTTGTATCTTCACGCTGTATTCCGGGCATAACAGGGTGAACAAACTGAACCTGAGAACCTAGTGTTATGACACTCCATTTCCATTAAGACATTTCCGATTTCCACTTATCTGTGCCTTCTCGACGCATTGCGTGTTGAGTGGCATAAGTCAATACCGCGCTTTGCCTCGTTACCAGAGCAAGTAAATAAAAAGGTTAAACACTTCATACTCCCAGTGGGAGTCAAACTCACAACCGTGGCAGTCTTGTCCCCCTCCGTTACTACGGACACATGTCAGTATATATCACACTAATTTTAGTAATACGTTATACGTATTTGTAGTGATAACACGCGTTTAAAATTGGTTACTTAAATTAGAAATATATTTACGTATCTTATTTATTAATTATGATAATTATCTGATAGAAAATAGAGAATAGAAAATAGATTAATTCAGTAAATAAATACCACTGGAAAATAATATTAAATGAACTTTGGTCGCCATTATTACAAAAACATGCAAGCAAATAAAATAATTATTTTTATTTATCATGCAAGATAATTTTATTGTTCCAACCTGTTTGTATATTTTATAACTAGCGGACGCGCGCAGCTTCGCTTGCGTATTTAAGGGTGAATTCTAATAACCCATGAAACATGTGTTTAATGAAATATTTTTAAGAGTCTAAATTGAAAATTTTATAAAAATCGGTGGCGATTTCAAAACAAATCTATACATACTTTTAACCCCTTATTTGCACCCTTAGGGGAAGAATTCTAGAAAACCATGAAACATGTGTTCAATTAAATACTTTTAAGAGTCTGAATTTCAAATTTTATAAGAATCGGTGCCGATTTAATTTTTTTTCCAT